>JAHXMU010037169.1:0-52998 GCA_019455685.1 Philornis downsi | reverse complement strand
TACTGGGATTCAGTGGCGATTCAAGTGGTTCCAAACGGTTTTTTTTTGTGCAATGTTTAGTTCTTGGGTGTTTAACAAAACGGTGCTTACGGATTTGATGATTTCCACTATTCTGTCGATATTTTCGACAAGAGTTTAGTGCATTTTTGACCTCAAAGTTGTCGAAATAGAATCGACGAAATCAAAACTGCGCACGAATAGCTGTTACATTATCAGGACCGTAAACACTATTCAAATTTTCAGCCGCCTGGCTTGCTTTTTCGCCTTTATTAAGGAAAAACTATAAAATATGTCATATTTTCTCTTTGCTGGTGTCCAATTTTGACGTGCTCTCAAATAATACTGAGTCAAGCAATCATAAAACTGTCTGAGTAGTTTTTAAGTACGAAATATTATGTATCTAATGCCATCTAGCGTAATTCCGCTGCACTTGTAGGACGGTAGGCAGAGATTACTAACGCCATCTATTGGTTAAATAATGGATTTCCTTTTATTACACCATTTATATTGAGCAATAAAAATTCGATTGAAAATTAAAAAAACAGAAAATGGGAAAACATAAACGGGGCTTTAATCAGTCGTGGCTGATAATATAATATATAACTTAGCGCACCAAAGTAGGACATATAAAATCAAATCCTGGCGACCTCTGTAAACCTTGCGATTTAGGAATATGCAATTGCAATGTCCGTGAATCCATTCCAACGGCGGATAAGATTGGCATTACCGCCAACTAGGAGCGGAGACGGACAAGACAGGTAAACGCACGACTCAAAAACTGTGAGATATTTTGCAGCTGTCGTGCAGAAAGACTTAATTTAAATGTGCCTTTATAATTGGTAAGAGACGTGGACACCTTGGCGAGCAGTTTAAGTCTTTGGGCAAACGAATAGCCACAATTCGCATCAGAGTAGAGTATTCGTTGAATACTTTGGAGCCATAACATAATTCATCGGATTCTCTCAATTACTACGACAAAGCGCTCCCAACCTAATATGCCAGACATGCAGTGGTAACATATTTCTCACTTGATGGTAACTGTTCCAAAACCGTAATTGGGTGTGAAAAATTGAGCTGAAACAAGGTCTGGCGTTTGGGAAAAGAGATGCTGCTATAAGGAGAAAATAAGAAGGAATTGTAGATTGAGAAATATAAATTATTATAACACTGCGATCTCAACATACAGTGGCAACAAATTTCTCACTCGATGGAAACTGCTCTAAAACCGTACTTGGGTATAAAAAACTGCCCTCAAGCAACTTCTGGTAAGATCAAGAATATCGTATAGCGTCTGGGAATAGCGATATTGCCATAATGAAAAGATAAGAAGGAATGTAAAGGAATGGGATAGAAATCTGGTCACGGATATGCAGTGAGTTCAGCAAATATGGCGAGGATATTTTTAGTTATGAAAGACAGCCTTCGGGCTTTACAACAAAACAAAAAAGGGTACAGGCCTGTCGGTTATTTAATACCGCCGACTGATAATAAATGTTTGTCTCCTTCAGAACACAATTTGATTTAACGGAAGCTTAATCGACAGTTTGAATATAAACATTTTATGTGCTGCCCTTAAAAAAGATGATAGACTATAGGGATTAGATTCTGACCCATTGCAAGTGACCCCATTTGTAGCATATTTTCATCGAGTATAGAGCTGCATCCGAAGGTCTGGTACGGGAGAAATTGTATGAAGCCATGGTCGATTTTTGTACTCCATTTGAAACTGATATATCAAATGATGTTAAGAATTATTAAAAAAAATATATTGAAATCAAGGAAATTGAAACAGTTTCCAAATTGACAATTGGCGAACTACTGGGTGTAAAATAAACTGGAATATGTTAATGTGTTACACGTTGTTCTGTGCAAATAATAAAACTATTCTTTTTTGTGACAACCCCCCCTGGCCCCTTATATATGCGACGTGTTTTCTACGTCGCCATTTTTGTCGATTGGTGTTGAAGGAATTAGTTTTATATATGAGATTTCTTCAGTAAGTCAGTTGACATGATCCTTTATTCATTCATAACAAATACTTGAACTGTTTCTTTTGATTGGTCTGTTCATCCCTCATCTTATTGTAAACAGGGTATAGAAGTTATTGAATATCGCTGGAAAAAGTGTATCGCTGGAAAGGCATTGAACAATAAGAGAAAAATTTTCCCAAATTTTTTGTGTTTTCTCTGTTAAGTCCACTAGTTTTGGGACCGCCTGGTGTATTATGAATATTTTAATTTGTAACTGAATACGAAGTGTGTTCAAAATATAAGGTGAATTTTCATTTTTCTCAAAATTATTTATTTATTAATCAATTTCTATTTTATCTCCTTCAAAGTAGTCCCCCTCAGACGGAATATACTTGTGCCAGCGTTTTTCCCAATCCTCGAAGCAGTTCTGATATGCACTTTTTGGTATGTCCTTGAGCTCTCCCAGCGATTCAGTTTTTATCATCTCAATCGTCGCAGAACGCCGTCCTTTCATGGGTCTCTTCAAGCTTGGGAACAGGAGAAAGTCACAGGGGGCTAAATCTGGTGAATACGGTGGCTGAGGCATGATAACGGTGTTGTGTTTGGCTAAATAATCTCTCACAAGCAAAGATGAGTGAGCAGGTGCATTATCATGATGCAAAAGTAGTGAACTTTTTCCCACAATTCCGGGCGTTTTTTCGTATTGCTTCACGCAAACGGCGCATAACTTCAAGGAAATACTTCTTATTTACCGTACGACCTTGTGGAAAGATGCACTCCTGATGCACTACGCCATGGTAATCGTAGAAAAGAGTGATCAAAACATTGACATTTGATCGAACTTGGAGTGCTTTTTTCGGTCTTGGTTCTCTTGGATGCTTCCATTGGGACGATTGGGCTTTGGTTTCATTGTCATAACCATATACAAATGATTCGTCACCAATTATGACCCTTTTAAGTAAATCTGGATCATCGTTGACGTCATTCAACAATTTCTGAGCGATGCTCATGCGACGTTGTTTTTGGTCAAAATTCAGGAACGAACTTCGTGTGGCAGCGAAATTTTCGAAAAGATTGCATGGCATGCAATGCTGAAATTCTCAGCAACTGCTCTACTTGTGATTTGATATAACAATTTTCTTCATTTTCTCAACATTTTCGTCGGTTGTTGATGTGCTGGGGCGTCGAGAGCGAGCGTCGTCATTCACATCTCCTCAACCTTCTGTGAAAAGCTTGTAACACTTGTAAACATTTTTTTGAATAAGAGTACTCTCACCGTATGCCACTGTCAACATTTCAAGAATTTTTGAGCACTTACTCCATTTTTTACACAAAATTTGATGCACCTTGTATTTATTGTCAAAGTGATAGGTTAATTTCACTTAAAGATGTCAGACCATGGACCTCTGCTTGACAATATCGAGATCAAGAAAAAGTAACGAAATTAGCCATTTATAATATTCGACAATATCGGTGGAATAGAATTTTCGAATTATTCATAATCAATCGAAAATTTCGCTACACCGAAAAATCGATTTTATAGTAATCAAATCAATGATTAAGTTAACGAAATCACTTAATATTGAAGTTACTTGCTTATTTCATCAGCAACCTATATGAAGCTCTATAACAGATTATTGATTCAATTAAGTAGTCCTACTAAATTGTTCCGTCATTGTATCTGTAACTATTATTGAAATGTTAATTATGTCTTTAACTGCCATCACTGGTAAAAATCCATATATGCTCAGCTAATTCATAGTACTAGTATGTTATTCTTACACACACGCACACCCATGGTGAGATCCTGAGACAAAAGATTTACATATGTTTATGTAACACAAACACATACACACCAAATAGCCCACTCATCTTTCTGGGCTCAATTGGTTGTTTTTATCGTCGGCCTCAATTTGTGCTACCATTATTCTCACCACCATCACCCCCATTGTCGTCATCATCGTCGTCAACGCAACCACACGTTCATCACCGTTGTCCTCATCTTCATTGGCTTTGTTCAAACTAACCTACAATGAAAAATTGTTTATGCATAATCTTGATGATCTGCCAGTCAGGACCCTCTCATCTCCCAGTACTGGTATAGCAGCCACAGCCATCATCATCATCATCATCATCACCGTCATATGCACAAAAGTTACTCAAAAAGAGACCCAGCGACCAGCCGTTCGACCAAACATACACAATGCTGTTTATTGTATGGTCCTCAAATTGAATAACATTAACCAGGACGCGTGTGTGTATGTGGATGTCATTCGGCGGTTCAGTAATATGCTTGCATAGAGGTAAACACAATACAAAGAGAACGATGAAAAAAGGACGGAACTCCTTTACAAACAAAACGGAAACAACTGTGCTAAACATAATTGCATTACAAAGTTTATGCGCAAAAATGCTCTCAACTGCTGTCATGCTCTCATTTGTGCTTATACTCTTTCAGTAGGGTCCTCTCATTATCCTGATTTTGTTTTCTATTACACTCCCGTTATGTTTTCCTTTTCTCTCCCTCTCTCTCTCTCTCACCCACTTTTAGCGATACTTTTTCCTGAGAGAGATGAAATAGTTCCCATTTGAAAAGCGGAAGTGAATGATAGGATATCAGTGTTGCCATCTGACAGTCATTTCAGTATGGCAAACATGTATTTGTAAACAAGAATTATGACACATTGGCAAATGTTATGTCATATTATGTTCACAGAAGACATTATGTCAAAAGCGTTATGTTTTTGAGCAAGATTGAGTGGAATATTAGATGAAAAATGTGATGTGATGTGATAAAGTACATATATATATATGTTGTATATATGTTGTCTCATGTATAAATAGTCAATATTACATGGGAAACCTAAATTACATAACTACAATTATAGTATGAAAAAGATCTAATTATTAATGTTTCACTTCTATAGAAATAAATTGTTTAAATGCATGGAAAAATAGGCATTAACTGCCAATGTAAATATTTTAATAAGTGTAGTTGTATTAGGATGGTTGATGTACATCGTCACAACGAAATTACGTGACACTTTTCATTATCTCTTAACGCTGATGCCGTACTAGTTGTTCATTACGGTGTTAAGCTAGTTAACCCCTACGATTAGAGATTACTTACAGGCGATTTCACATACATATGTCAAAATTATATTTTTGGTACGATACCAAAAACCGTCTTTTTTAGTTTTTAAAGAAAAAAATGTAACTAATACCTGTTACAATTCGTACATTAAGAGAAACAAAAGTGAACTTAGTAATACAGGGTGTCCGTCGGGAAGGTATACTACTTTGTTTTGCCGCCATTTTGGTAAACATTAGTCTTGACAGTTCATATTTGGCAATAGTGAAGTAATGACGTGGCAAATTCATTATGGAAAAATATTCGATAAACCAACGTGTTTTAATCGTTAAAACAAGTTATCAAAATCAATCATCGATTACTGTGACGATGAGAAAGTTACGTGAAAATTTGTGGAAAAACAACGTGCCAACAAAACGCATTATTTATAGTGCGAATGATTTCGTGAATGATAGTGAATGATTTCGGAGAAAGAGGGTCTGTAGCTGATAGGGCCAAGCATGGAGCACAACGTACAGCAAGATCGGCTGAAAACATTACTGCTGCTCAAGAAAGTGTTCAAAACAATCCATCAACCTCAATTCGACGCCGTGCTCAGGAGCTTGGTCATCAAAGAACAATTTTGCCACAATGGCCACAATTTTGCACAAGGATTTCTATTTGTTTCCATTTAGGATTCAGTTGACACAAGAGCTTCTTTCACAAGACTATTTACGCTGCCATACACACGCCAATGTGATGTTACAACTCGCCTATGACAACCCCGATTTTCGTGAAAAAATCATAATGAGTGACGAGGCACATTTTCATTTGAATGGATGCGTGAATAAACAGAATAGTCGGTTCCGGGCAATGGAAAACCGCCCCCAAAAGTGGCAGTCTGGTGTGGAATTTGGTCAGGAAGAATCATTGAACCTCACTTCTTTGAAACTGAAAACGGCGTAACGGTAACTGTCAATGGGGAGCGAAATCGTGATATGATTGAAAACTTTTTAATGCCACAACTGCATGCTTTGGGCTTGACTAACATGTGGCATCAACAAGACAGTGCTATATCGCATACAGCCAGGATTACAATGGAATTACTGTGAGACCTCTTTCCACAACAAGTTATTTCAAGAAATGGTGATGTTGATTGACCTCCACGGTTGCCTGACTTCTCTCCGGACTTCTTTTTGTGGGGATATCTGAAAAGCAAGGTTTATGCAAACAAACCAGAAACGCTTGAGCAACTCAAACAAAATATTCGTAATGAAACTAATGAAATACCGCGTGAAATGTGTGAGAATGTAATAAAAAATGTGTTCAAAAGGGGTCGCATTTGTGGCTAACGGAGGCGGACATTTATCTGATATTGTATTCCATACATAATTGCCTACATTAAATAAAACATTTATTAATATAAGATCCATTCTCTTTGATCAAAAATTATAAGCAAAGTAGTATACCTTCCCGACGGACACCCTGTATTAATGAATATATATATATATATATATATATATATATATATATATAATATATGAATAAACATTCGAATTTAACATATGAGTATGTTTTGAGTTTTTAAACATCTGTAATTTTCTTACTTATGAATAAAAATTATATATTTTTGGAATCGCCTTTGAATAATCTTTAATCGTTGGAAGTGTCGGACTAAACTTTTTTTTGTATGGGAATGGGGATGGGGACGTTCATCTTTTCCTTTACACTCCATCAATGTTTGGCATTCCGTTTGATTTGAGTCTTTGGAAAAACAAATCATTTCATTCAAATCATTTGAATTCGTTTAATGAAACAATGACACCGAAACAGCATTCATGTTATTGAATTATTTGTGTGTTTGATTTGAAAACTGTACATTATGAGTTGAAGTCGTATTTAATTATGGATGGTAACAATTTTTTTTTTAAATTGGCACAATTTCGATCGAATTTTTCCCAGTTTTCCATTGAAAATATTAATTCCAATTTTGCTTTCCAAATGTCAATATTCTACACACTAAATTGGAAGCCTCATTTCTAATAATTTTTTTAAAGCTATTTATAAACGGCTTGGTTGAAATATAAAAATTTTCACTAGTAAAGGGGCAGGATGGAGTAAAAAAAACTTGAAAATATAAGGACTGAACGCATCTGTAGAGAAATGGTAATTTTCCACACTCATTTACGTTTTACAGCAGCTCCGAAAACTATAATTTAACCATAAATTGAAGACGCTTTTGACAATCCCACTTATTTGATAATGTCGGATCGCAAGTTTTAGAAAACTTGCCCATTCAAGGTCTAAGCCCATCGAATAATAAGAATACGATTATATGTAAGCTTTGAACCAGCTGGCCATTTACTGACAGTCCAATTTTACGCCTGTCCACTTGCTTTCATAATAGCCATATACATAGGCAAGGGGCTATACCCCATTTAATATGGGTGAAAAGTACAACACATTGAAGGAGACGTGTTCGAACCTTTGTACATGTATTGAGACTAATTTCGTTTCAGGTGTGTTTGAGACGCTTGAAACATGTCTGTAAATCTTCTCGTCTAGCAGGCTGCGTGACTACTTGGTGGTAGACCTATTGTGTAAACTTACAGCGTTTATACTTACTTGTAATAATTTGAATTAATTTGAATAATTTGAATAATTAATACTTAATTTGTACATACTTCAAAAATGTACTTAATTTGATTTACAAATCAATGTAAAGGACGTATGCAATCGTGAATTGCTTATGTTTAACTATGCCATAAAATTTACTTTTTACCTATTGTGAATTGATTGATGAATTGTAAACAGATAAATTGTAAAGTGACAAGTTAAGTTAATATGCCAAAAACGGCTCTTCCTTGCATCACATCATAGCGAGTAGTCATTTTTACCCTCATCTCGAATTCTACATTAAAATTACTTATCTTAACTTGAGCATAACTTCCTTTGTTCATCAATTCTTTCATAAGCATTCTATGATTAAGTATGATAACCTGCTATCCTCAAAGATCTCTATTACTATTTCTAATTATTTGGGCTTTAATCTCTGGTTTTCTCTTCCTACTTAAATCCTATTTCTCGTTGTATGAGAGATTGTAAGAATCTAAGGCTATCCTCAATATCTACAGCTAACTCTGCGGTACCTATTCATACAATCGGTACTCGTATACTGGATTTACCTGCAATTCGTAGGCATTCATATTTTGTATGAACGAACATATCTTGTGATATTGTGATGTTACATTTATATGGCACAATCCTTGACGTAGCAATTAATTCTCTTTGGGAGGAGATTAAAGTCGTTCATTCATTCATTATGCGGAAAGCTGAATTCATTCAATTCACCTAATCTGAGAACCCGAAGGCGTGCTAAAAAAGTTCTAGCACCCTTCTTGCTACGCATGTGGGTACATCATTTAATATGGGGAAAGACCTTAAACTCTAAAAATGTCTTCTCATGATTTCCACTAAGGCTTTACACCTATTAAATTGTAGAACTGCTCCTGGATAAGCCATTCATATAATTTGGCGAATTTGAATAGAATTGGCATAAAAACTGTAGCTGGGCGAAGTGACTCACACAAAAATTGATTAACCGAAAATTAGGTCAGGCTTAATATTTTGTAGGCCATGAATCTGGAAGAGTATCCCTTTCACTACAACCCATTACAATTTTTTCCGCAGCTACTTGATCAAGATCATTATATCTTAAGCCAATCTTGTAGCTGGTCGAAAAGTAAATATTCTACATTTCATATCTTTTTATTAATGTACAAATTACAAAACAAACCTTTAAATTCCGGTAGAAGGACATGTCCTTTGGAAGTATTTATAAACTGAACTTGTTGTGTTTTGGGTTTTGGATAAATTTCTATTGCTTTTTGTTTTTACTTCATACGAATATTTCCAGATTTTTCGAAAATTATGTTTTTTTCGACGTCGCGTTAATGAAGAAGATAAGCGTGATGAAGATGCATCCTGTGCTTCCTTTAAGTGAAGTCCGACTTAAATTTTAAGACAAATACTTGCATTGAACAATTTTACTGCTAGTTTTTGCTATAATTCCTAAACTGTATGGGCTATGAGCATATTGCAGGCCTCAAATACCTTATATAAAAACAGGGTTTTTAAGTATCAAAAAAAAAAAAATAATGATCTTGTTGTCGGGTAAGAGAAGTTCTAATAGGCGCTTACACATCAAATTGATAAATATTTCCATTAAAACCGTTAAAATGTCTCCGCTTCACTTTGAAAAAAACGCGATTTTTTAACCCTAAACATGAAATAATTTCCAATTTTTTTCCGAATACTTTATGAAGTATTCATATGTTACAAACTTAGAAACCACTCCAACTGTTCTATTCTTATTTCATCTATTTTCGATGCAACTGTTAGTGTATAGGTACAATATATGGTTACAATTAAGATGAGATCTTAAGCTCACGATCATGACCTCTACTATCGAATTCTGACACTTCGATGTACAGATGACCACTTCGAACAGTTGAGTAAATGACAAGTTTAATAAAAGCTACTTTTACTGACTATTAAAACGTTCGTTATTAATCATTAGGTGTCATTTCCATAGGTCTAAATTTTAAATGCGTGTGGGCTCACTGAATATAAGTTTATGACATGCAAAAAAGCAATAATTACGATTTTGATTTTTTATTCTTCGTTATTTAGTTATGAATAAAACGAAACTAAAACAGTGAATTTTAAAACAATAAATTTGTAAAAAAGAAAATTAAAAACTTCCAATCCTTTTATGGGAAATTGAAAAATACTAGATTTCCTTTAAAATCAATTAATTAAAAATAAAATTACATATTGATGACATATTAACTTGTTTTAATCTATTGATTTTGGTTATAAAGACTGCAATAATAGATAATTTTGTTAAAATTAGACTTTAATGATGAAACTTGTATTTTACAAAACACTCGCCAAATCCTATAAATGTATCTGCTTCACGCCCATATAGAGGAAAGCCTTGACTCAACGATAGTAATAATTGATCTATAACTTCATCTCACGATTCATATATTTATGGTGAATGTTGTTGAAATGAAATTTTGTACACTCTGTACGTTTCACTCAATTTCTTTCACTTATCAAATCCGACATTGAACAAAGTTTCGATAAACTGAACAAAGTATCTTTTTTACTTCAGCATTGTGTTCTATCTTCGCAAACGCATCACAATATTTAGCGGAAAAGGATCTATTATGTCGGTTAATCAAGAGTTTTTGAAATGTCATTTTTGTTTAATAAAGTCCATCCTCCTTTGTATATAAATCATTTATTAGATTATATAATTCTTCATTATGGTCATTTGTTTTAGAATTTTCTTCTATAATCTGGACCGTTAATTCCACTTTACTTTCACTGATTGCTTCCTCAAAATCTTTCAGCACGGATGTTCTAGGTTCTAGGCTACCAAATCAATCTAAGACATTTCATTTTCATTACTTTTTGTAACCTTTTTGGATTTGAATAATAACCTAAAATCTTGCATAATCGGATTTCTTAAGAGGATGTTTACTTTTAAAGAAAAGATCTTACCGACGAAAGAAGTTTTAGACTTGTAATTTAATGTATTGGGAAAAATGTAAAACTCTAGTTTACAATATAGTATAGTTATACTTGTTGTTTTTGTTTCCCCGATCAGTTGCATCGCCAGTTTTGATAAGCAAATACAATGTGTTATATAGGTGTGCTGGTATAAAGAGCGCATTAATAAGCTTTCAACATAATTTGCCAGATGGAGCCACCACCACACTACTTTACTACCTGCTGTACGATTTATTTGACAAACACATCAAAACAAATTTCTTTATTAATTAACCAACTCAAAATAATTTTTTTATTTGCATTCTTTGTCAAAAAAAAATAATTTTGGAATTTAGGGGGATGGTCAAAAACGACCGCGCCGGTTGAGATAGGAGACTTACATTTAGCACAAATATGTCTCATATTCATAGCCTGATTAAACCGATCGGGAAGGAAAAAATATACAAAGACTACCTCCAGAAAAATGAAAATTTGTCAAAAAAAAAAAAAAATGTCAACAATTTA
Organism: Philornis downsi; assembly: GCA_019455685.1. NCBI lineage: Eukaryota > Metazoa > Arthropoda > Insecta > Diptera > Muscidae > Philornis > Philornis downsi. The sequence continues at coordinate 41,874 of JAHXMU010037169.1, read as the reverse complement.
TTAGTTACTAGCCGACCCGGCAAACGTTGCTTTGCCTTCAAATTTTATTTTTATTGGAAATGTTTCATTAGCAGGAGCAGAAATAATTGCTTTTTAATTTGTGGTTTGTATAGGAGGTACCACTCCCCATTGTCCAATCCCGCCCATATTTGCAGCAGCACTTAAGATATGTACACCAAACCGATGTACCAAATTTTGTTCAAATACCGTAAACAGGAGCAGAAATATTGGATATTTAATTTACGGTTTGTATGGGAGGTACCACACCCCACTGTCCAATACCGCCCATATTTGCAGTAGCACTTAAAATATGTACACCAAACCTACGCACCAAATTTTGTTCAAATACCGTAAGCAGGAGCAGAAATAATTGATTTTTAATTTTTTGCCTGTATGGGAGGTACCACGCCCCTTTTCCAATTGGACCTAATTGTAAATCTAAACCATCCCGGGCACCACCCAGACGCATATACAAACATTTATGCAAAGCGGTCCAGCCGTTTAGGAGGAGTAGAATTATATATATAAATATATCCAATATGCGAGATCCATCTGAACTTATTTACATTTTTAAGGGACTGCTGTAATCGGGGTCGTGGTTTTAGAAAAATTTTACAAATAGCGACTTCCACAAGAAAACCCGACCAAATCGATATTAGCGAAAAGCTTTTTAGCCACACCTTCTGATTTAGCTACGAGTCTGTACATCGTCTGTGATACCATAGGTTGTAATTCACGTTGGAGGGTATTTAAATTTTACTGCGACTGCACTTTTGGTGCCTTTCCTACTATTTCCCGTTTTTTTGCTACACTCTAATTTAGGACAGTAACCGGACGAACTAACCATGGCGGTTTAGTTACCTTCCATACAAAATGGCGGATATGACAAAGATCACATTTTCACCTGTAATTTAGAATTGATAATGATGAAAAAAAGGGAAGTGAATAGCTGGATGATTTTTTACAACAATGGAATAGGAAATTCAAAATCATTAAAAAAAATTATCGCGCTCATTTTGCTAAATAAAAACGTCTACCTATCGGACATAATAATTTTATAATGGTGGAAATAACTAATTCGGAATTTAGGGCAAATATTATCGAATTTCTTACAGTGCTTCAAACCAAATTTGTTCGAAAAAATCCACCAAATAATAACATGCTTACCTCAAAAGCAATTTCCTCAAGGAAGCGAAAGTGCTGATTGATATGGCTCGAAAATCGTAGTTTCCTAAGAAAGGAGCCGATCACCCAGTTTGGCAATTGCTAGCGACAAAATCGTTGCGATACTTTCATTCTCAAACTCCTTAAAATATGTCTCTAACTCAAAAAGCAAGAAATGGCGCTTGGGGTAAAACAGAATGGAAACAACGATATGGGGAAGTTCTCTAAAATATCTTCTCTGTAATTGGAGTGTAATCCCCTTCAAAGTTTTATATTTTACTAGCTGACCCGGCAAACGTTGTTTTGCCTTCAAAATGCCTTGTTAATGTAGAAAAAAAAAAATTAATTGCAAAAATCTCATCTCCAACGCCATCTATCACTTCAAATAAAACCTTTTAAACCTTCCGGAATACTCTACCAATAATTTAAGACCAAAATGAGCCAAATCAGTCCAACCGTTCTCGAGCTTTAGCGAGACTAACGCACAGCAATTGATTTTTATATATATAGATAAATAATTAACAATTTTTGGAAACAATGCTATAGAAGTGAGAAACACTTGAATATGTTATGAATTTGGAGTATATCAAAATAAAAAAGAGAGTATTTATTCGTGACTTTTCAATCGCGATTACAAAGAATATATATATTTGGAAGCAATAACTTGAGATTAACGCAGTTCTCGAGCAACATTCGAGGCGGTATCCGAAAGCCAATAACACAATAATTTAACTAATTAAACAATAATTAATTTAATTGTTCTAATTCCAAATTTCTGTAATTTTACTCCGGAAAAACTTTTGAAAACGCAAGAGTTTAGTTCAGAAAACACAATGAAATTATTAAAATGTATACAACAATAAAGAACAAAAGTTCACAACCAGTACGACAGCCGTATAAAAATCGCAATAATTTGTCTTTATGGGTTTTCATGAAATCATTCTCATGTTCTATGGCAACGAGACGGCACTGAATCTGTTACGACGAGAAATGTAAGCTCCAAAACTGCTAATGTTGTCGCAAATACACATTATGTTGTTTTGTTTTGATATCAACAAAGCCGAATTTATTAAAGGCTCTGAACTGAGAACAACGACAAAAATCGCTTCAAAGTTCCTAGCGATTACCGTAAGGCAATCGCAACAGTCGTGCCTAAAACATTCGTAAATGGCAAAGCTTTCATTAAAAACATAATACTTGAGATGACAGGTATTTAACAGCTGACAGCCTTTCCAGACCGGCGACTTTGAAACCATGGATATGGATAACCCTATACAAAAGTATATGAACAAAATCAAGTACTGAAACATGAGACGGCTATACATTATTCTGCAAACAACGTCCAAAGATTCCTGTTTCAATATTGCAGCCAGTCCCAATTTCAAACGTTCAATTTGAAAATCCGAAATGCGAGAAGCGAATAGTGAGTTTTTTAGAAAAATATACTTATGTTCCTCTAATTGGTGACAGCTATCAAGATGTTAGATGCTGTACTTAATCTGGGACACGTTAATTTTCAGATTAGTAATAAAAAGTTGTAGGTCATGTTCAAATCAATTTATTGAATGTTTGAATAACATTTTTATTACACCGAAAACATTTTGTAATTAAAAAAGCAAATAAATTAAATATCATAAATGCTTGAACCACTATATTAGTTGTTAACATATTTTTGATTGGTTAAATATAAACAGACTTTATTGGTGTTGCAAATATGTCATGCATATTGGCAAATGACAATAAATCAATCAATCTGCTGTTATATTATTTTAGAATGCGAATGCCAGATATAGGTGATGTGAAAGAAGAATATTACTGTATTTCAAGTACATTTTCAGTTTAGTTTTTTAACTTGAAAAGTATCTTCCATTCAATATGGTCTTCCCGAACATTTTTTATATTGTACATATATTTATATACTATTTATTTGTATTATATTTATATTATTCCGAACATTTTTTTATATGGAGTTATTGAATACACATAGAAATACATATTTAGAAAAGTGTATTTTGCCTCAAGATACTGTTCTAATTAAAAGATGATATCCAATACAATTTTCTATTTTAAAAGTGTCTTCGAAGACCATGGTTTTTATATTTAAAATATATCCTCCATTCTTTACACTTCTCTATATGGAAAGTATCATCTAAGATAGTTTTTATATGAAAGTTGTCATCCAAGATGCTTTCCTTTACAAAAGTGTAGTCCAACACAATTTTCTTTAAGAAAGGTGTATATGAAAAGTGTCATCAAAGACACCTTTCTTAACAAATAGGCCATTAGAACACACATTTTATATAGAATAAGTCTCAAGTGATACTTTTCGTACAGGGAAGTAGTTTTCTTTTTATAAAAAAAAGCTGTTGTCTGTACAAAAGACATCTTTTCTATATAAAATAAACCTTCCACGAGCATTTCCTATATGGACAGCGTCTTGCAAATTATTTTTTTTTTTTTTTTTTTTTTTTTTTGTGAAGAGTGTCTTTTGACATAATTTTTGCATGCACTACAAGTGCATGTACCATCCCTAAAGTATTTAAACAAATTTCTAAAGGATTGGCAATAAGGATTTCGGCTTTTGTGCTCGAGGTATATCGTTTCTTTTCAATTTTTTTATGCAAATAATTAATTTTAATCTCTAATGTAAGAGCGATTCTGTTCATTTACCTTCTGTCATCACTCAGGAAACTTTCTGATCCCAGATTGGAAGAATGACTTATACTTCCCAGCAAAATACTGGTACAACTCCGTTTTTAAGTCCTTATCTGTATTGAAGGATTCTCCATTTTCCAAACTTCGGAATAAGTGAAAATCCGAAGCTAACAGATTAGTGCTGTAAGATGGATATTATATCATCTCCCATCCAAGCTCAAATATGTTTTGTCACGCTTTTGTAATTTGCCAATTCAGTGTTTTTTTCTTTCAGTACTTGATCAAACTTCTTCAATTCTTGCCAATAAACTGCAGGATTTATGGTCTGGTTTTGCACGTAAGAAAGTAGAAAGTAAACTACTCCGATAAATTCTCCCCAAATTGACAAAATAGAGTTTTTGTACTGCAATTAAACTTTTTCGTTCACTTTGCTTGGGCCTGGATATCTTTCGCTTGATATTAACAATCCGTTATTCATTCCCAGAGAGAAAGCGTTTCAAAAATGTACGAGTATTCTGGTTGCCTTTAAGCAATACATCGAGAGTGTTTATCCGCTTTGTTAAGTGGATTTAGTTTAGCTCATACGGAGCCCAAATATCCACACCAACAACAAAATTGGTAGATATCAATGAATGTTGATTAACTGTACGTTAGTTAGTGGTGTATCAACTATAGTTGATACCAACTATTTCACTATCAACTATAGTTGAGAACTATAGTATAGTTGAAATTGCGGATGACATCAACTCATTTTTGCGGTGCAATCGTAGTTGGTATGAAGAAATATCTGTACAATTTAGAACCAAATTTCAAAATCGATTCGATTCGATTCGATTAGAAATCAAACACAATTTCAATTTACAATTCTTTTTTTTTACTGTTTGAACAACCAATTTTAGTTTAAACGACATTAACAATGAAATGTCTACGGTATTTTGACAGAAATCGAAAAGGCGAACATGAAAAAATAATAATAAATATATTCCCTGGGGTGAAGGAGTGGCGTATGGGTACATGTATTGTTCTATTCTAAAAAGAGCTAAATGTACAAAATATCTATCATCAGACGATAAATACGAGAACACCAATCATTTTTCCCGATATTTGTCGGCTTTTAGTAGTAAGAAAAAATAAATTGTTTCACAAAGTACTGCAAAACTCTTTCCGTTTTTAAAGCTAGATTAAATTTAACTTAAAATCAACTGATTACGGATTTAAATAACTAGTTAGAAATTGGCTATTAGTGATTGCGCAATTAAAGAAAATGACAAAGATCTGTTAAATAGAATACAGAATGAATTAATAAAAATAATAAATATAGTAGAGCGTCAATATTTTTTAAAGATTCTTCGTCACATTCACTCGTGGCATAAGCGTCACATTAAAATATTATAGAAAAGAAGTTTGACTGAGAAAATCTATAATACATAATTCTGTACCAACCCATTTTGATGCAGCACACGGGTCAACTTCTTTAATAGATTTTATGTTGGTAAGTGATAGTTCTATGCGTTCTTTTTCTAGTCAGGTTCAGTGTCCATCTATATCCCATCACGCCTTAATATTTGCGTCTCTTAGAATTACCATTCAACATATTGAAGAAATTTTTGAATACCGTGATTTCAATAATATTAATTGGGAAGGCTTCCATACTTTTTTGTCAGAATTTGACGAAACTTTAATTATTAACAATTCTAATGCTGATGACCAATGTAATATTATTTCTTGTCTAATAGAGAATTTGTTTTCATATGTTCCGATTATACGGAGGAAATTACGTTCTTGTGACCATAACTGGATGAATTCACCTGGGATTATTCTGGCTAAATCATTGAGAAATTTGGCTTATAAGGATTACCCTCATAATCGCACAGAAGAAAGGCGAAGAATTTATTGCAAGTACCGTAATAGAGCTAAATCAATCATGCGAAAATGTAAAAGAAAATATTTTGCTCGATTGTTTGGAGGTTTGGATTCTTCTGGATTATGGCGTGTTATAAAGAATATAGGTTGTTCTCGTGAAACCCTAATATCATATGAGGACGATGTAAACAATATAAATGATTGCTTTGTTCGTGCTGTTGGTTCTAGAAACCTTTATAATACTGATTTTAGTGTAGATAATTTGAGTGATGATGAAAACTCATTTTCATTTAGTAGTGTCAGTGATGCTGACGTACTGGAGGCTTTAGGTAGAGTAAAATCGAAATCTGTTGGCATTGATGGTATTCCCATTCAGTTTTTAAAAATTATTTATCCATATATCTCGGATCTGGTGGTACATGTACTTAATTCAATATTAATGAGCTCCGTATTTCCATCAGCCTGGAAAACTGCGCGCGTTGTGCCTATCCCAAAGTCTGAAATTATCAATAGTCCAGAGGATTTACGACCAATTTCAATTCTACCAGTGTTGTCCAAAGTTGCTGAGCAAATTATGAAAAGCCAAATGCTTTGTCATGTTCGCAATCATATTTTCCAGTCTCAATATGCTTTTCGGAAAGGATATAGCACCACGTCCTTATTATTACATCTTACTGATACTGTGAGACAAAATATTAATCGTGGATATCAAAATGTTTTAATTTCTTTGGATCTTACCAAAGCATTTAATAGTATTTGTTTTGCAACTATGATTGAAAAATTGAAATTTAATTTTAATTTTTCCAGATCCGCTTGTAGACTTGTAATGTCGTATTTATCTAACAGATCTCAATTTGTGGAGTTGTTTGGTGCACGTTCCAACTGCCTTGAACTCACATGTGGCGTCCCACAAGGATCGGTCCTTGGTCCACTACTTTTTGTACTTTATATTAACGATATTTCTGCAAGCATTAATTGTAGCACGTGCAATTTATTTATGTTTGCGGATGATATTATGCTCTTATTTTGTTCAGATCGTCCATCATACTCTTTGCAAAGTGAAATAAATGATTGTCTTAATAGTATTCTGACATGGACTATCAGAAATTCGTTACAAATTAATCCGTCTAAGACCAAGGCTATTCTTTTTGGTTCTGCCAATTACCTAGAATCGGATCTGGATATATTTTTGGGAACGACAAGGATTGACTTTGTTAGTCATCACAGATGTTTGGGAGTACTTATTGATAGTAAGTTAGCATTTGAAGTTCATATTAATAGTGTTCACCGGAGAATATATGGTCTTCTACGTAGGCTTTATTCTGCTGCTGCTTTCTTGCCGCTTACAATAAAATGTAAATTGGCTTATGCTATACTTATGCCTCAGATTTTTTATTGTCTTGAAGTGATATCAGGAACTAATGTTGAAAATCTATCAAGATTGAAGAGAGCTGTGAATATTATTGTACGGTTTGCCTATAATATTCGCAGAAGGCAGCATATTTCCGAACATGTGAAGAAGTTCTTGGGATGTTCTTTTGAGAAGTTTCTACAGTACAGAAATTTATTTTTATTTTACAAAATAGTAAAAAGTGGTATACCGGCTCCTTTATGTAATACCTTCAACTTTTCTCATTCGAGTAGAAGACCTCAGGTAATAATACCAAGAATTTGTAATACCATGTTTGAAAAATCATTTATAGTACGAATTGCACGAACTTGGAATCAACTACCAAGCAACTTGCGGCTTTTTGCATATTCTAATAATGTTTTCCGATTGAAACTGCTTGACCATGTATCACATACATAATTTTTCTTTTTATATTACTTTTTGCTATACTGGGTATGAATATAATGTTTGATTATTGTCTCCAAGCAGTAGGAAAAGCATCAAACAATTAAGTGCACCTATTGTCTTGAATTTGTAGTACAATTGTTACTTTTACAGGATATATTTACAACTTAACTATTGCATAATGTTTTTTTTTCCTATACTTATATTTTTGTGGCTGGGGAGCCAATAACTTTGTAGTTATATTTTAAATAATGTGTATATATATATTAATATTAAATTTATATATAAGTAATAAAAAATTTGAGTTATATTATGGAGTAGCTCAAAATTCCAATTAAAGTTATAATTCCGTATTATAGGACCAAAAACATACATAGTGGCAAATTCTAATAAGTGAAGTAGGTCGTCATATTTAAATCATATTTTTCTGCTATTAAGATACATAAACTTTTTTATAACATTAGTATTGGAAAGTTGTATAATGCATTTGTTACTAAATTATGAAGATACGTTGTAATATTGTAATTTTCAAATCGGCCTTCGGGCTTAAAATTACAATCCTGAATAAATAAATAAATAAATAAATAAATAAAATATTTCGTTGGCAACTATCGCTGAGAACATCGCCCAATGGAATATAGTTGTAAGCATATGTATCATGTCTGATAGCATAGTTGTAACATGTTCCACTGATGATCACTCGCCTATACAGTCTAACTTTTTACATCCATTTAGGGAATTTCTGTAAAGTACATATTCCTATTGTATTCCCATAATGCTCCTCGATTTGTCCTGTTGAACGTTTTGTAAACTTAAACGCCACCACTATTGTTTGCGCCACCACAGTCACCACTACCGCAACCACCACCTCGGCGTAACCACATTGCGATGCGTATTTTTGTTTGGCAGCTATTGTTATTTTGGGACTTTTCTCATTCACGACTGGGGTTGGGTTGGGATTTTATTAACTGTGTTAGCCTGGCATCTCTGCTACGGCCGTTACTTAAAAAGTATCAAAAAATTCAGATATATAAACTATTGCAACTTAAGAACTGCAAGGACAATGCATGGGTGGTACGATTAATAATCGTGTTTCCCCCACACAGTCGTAATGAGAACCCAAACGAGCAAAGACGAATGGATGAAATTTATCAGGCAAACACAGAGAGGGAGAGCTAACTGAGAGCCAGGTGAGGGGGAGGGCTATAAAATACACAATGCAAAGGGGAAGCAAAAAAGAAAAGTACGAATTGAATTATATTAAAATAACAAAGTGATGATTCTTCAGACAGGGAGTGACTGGATGACTTAAATTCTATTAAATTATCTATGTATATGTAATAATTACACAAAAAGGAAATAAAAAGCCAACGCACACACAAACATAGACTTGGTTGTATCCTTTTTGTTTAAATCTCTCTTTGATCCATTTTGATGATGAGGTCCTGCAAATCGTTAGTGAGCAAATGAGGCAGAATGGATGGTTACTTCACTTTGAATAAAACCGTTTTCTTGCACAATTAATTCATGATTATTTTATAGTCTACAGTAGTTGCTGTTTTTTTTTTTGCAGCTTCAGCTCACATTATTTATGTATATATATTTATATATATATATAGATATATGTGGATTTATGTACATAGGATTTTTCCATCGGAAATCAAAGTGGAATTTTAATTTTCCTTCACCTTTTGTTGGCCGTTGCACTTTTCTATGCGTTATTTTCTTTATAGACTTTTCTTTTTGAATCTCGTTAATGGCATTTTTCTGTGCGATTTTATAGAATTTTTAGTGTAATTCTAATAGGAATTTGTTCTGATTTGATTTTTTTCATAATCATGCACACACACACATAAACACATATATAATTTTTGTCTGCGGTTTTAATTTACTATAACTCGCCGAGGACCGAGGACCGTAAAACAGAACTTTACATTTTGAGCAGCGAACAAAGTATGAAAATTTTTCTATTTAACCCGGTCACACCCTCAATACACAGGATAAAATACAGGATTCGATTATGCGTACGAATACACACAAAAAGCAGCCATACAGAGATGAGAATAAAGTAGTAGTCCTGCTGTTTTCGTCCGTTCGTTCATACTTTTATGATACACTTACAAGAACATTACTCTCGCATTCTCTCTGTTAGCGCTCTCTCACTCTCACCTGCTCTCGCATTGAGGTCCTTGCTTTCGCACGTAGCGACAGCAGCAGCACCAGCTCCAGCAATCGTAGCATCCATGTGCTATGCGAGTTTAGCTGCTGGCAAACACTTAACACTGTTTTCAATGAGTGTGGTGAGCTGTGGTGAATATAGTCTTGTGACATGCTTGCACATCCACCTGACAATAGAGGCATTCGTCATGAAATTACATACCTTGTAAGAAAATTTGTTCGAAGATTAGATACAAGAAAGCGCATTTAATAAAAAAAAAGGTGAGCGAGTTTAGAGTATAAGAATATTATTCCTCTCAGACCGCAGTTCTTCACCGAACGCCCGGTTCGCGACTCACTCTAAACAGCTTGGAGGCGCACTCAGTTCGGTATCTCTACGAATCATCGTATATTATTGCCCACGTCTTCAACATGAGCCCATAAGCCGTCAGCACAACCCCAAGAGTCGAAAACTGCAAATTTCTAATTGGTTCATTCAGATAATTTCGAGATCTGCAAATGTGTACTTCATATAACTGAGATATTTATAGACGACAGATTTGAATTTTGAATCTCATGTGAAGTACGTAACAAGAAAGGTATCGACAGTCACCGCACAGCCTATCCTTGCATCCTTTGATTAACCCAAATATCGTAAAAGACACGAAATTCTCAGTACCAGAAAAAAAATGCAGGATGATAGTCAATGATATACTCGCTGTCGGGCCCCACAGTAGGTTTGCAAGATAGGATGGAGAGAGTTTCCCCGTGAAATTCAAATGCGACGAGGACGAGAAGAAAGTTACTAGAGGAGATGGACCCACAAACTTATTTCAAATTTGGTAGGCGGCTCGAAAAAGTTAACTTTAGCCTTACCTACATCTAATCGGGACAAGTTCATTGGGGAAGTTATGAACACATAAAATGTACTAACTACATAATAGCAATTTCATTAATTAACCCGGTAAGAGGAGCCCAAAAGGAGTAATGAAACTGCTGGGAATGTGAGCAACTATTAGACGCTTTTTTTCATCGAATGGTCTTTTTAGCACAATCGCGATATGGCTGGAATATCTGGAAGTACCAACAAGAATAATGGAAATCTAATATTGCTTTGGGTGCTTTCCCGTTGTTTAATTTGTAAAATCCGCAAAATGCTTTTCATGAACGATTCAAAACGGACTGGAAATGCGAAATATGTCAATGTGTTGAACATTGGCTTTTGGCGGTACAATATCTTTCAACGGGATGTCTATCTAAACGGATGGTTCGAAAATTCAAGTTAAGACAGGACGAAACAGTAATGGAATAGGAGAATATTTATCATTAACACAGAACGGAGGGGGAAGGGAAGAAGATTTGCCGAAATCAAAATTATATATTTATCATTTTTCTATCACTGTTAATAGAAAGTTGATCTCAAATAATATCAGACTGAAGATGGGTAAAAAAACTGGTAACACCTTTCTCTTTATCGTTGGGTTTCGTGGATTCCGGGTTTGTCTTTTTCTTAGTGTGACTTTCATTCATGTCGATGTTACTTTCCTTGTTTTTTTTTCTCTGTAACTGTTTTTGTTGTGAAAGAACAACAAATATATCATGCAACACAATGCATCACTGTTACTCTACACTGCCACAGAATACAACTCTACTCTCGATCACTACGTTATTTTCACATTTTCAAATATCCCTTGTACACATATTACCCTTGTTTCAGTATCAATAAAAATCTCATCCCAACAATTTTTAAAAGCTTGAACTACATTGAGCCATTTTAGTTGTTTATTGTAATTTGACATTCAATTGGCCGTAGAGCTTCTAATTACAAGTTGCAAATAAAAATCAAATTAAATGTATGCCAATTCTAAGTCTTCTTTATCTGCCGTGATCTCTGCCGTGCTTTCAACAGATATGCGGACGGATAGATGATCTCTCTTAGATCGACATAGATGTTTACGATGATCAGGAATAAGTATTACTCTATTGTGTCTTAGATGAGTATTTCAGGTTGTTACAGAAGGGATGAGTTGTAAGTTTGAGTTTTCTATGAGTAGTTTATTTTATATTTCTAATTTACAAACGAAAATTCAAAAAATAATTTAGTAAAACATATTTTTTCAAAAACAGTTGAAGTTGAATTTGCGATAAATTTTCAATGAAAAAAAAAATTGCATACAAGTATTTAAATAGTTTGAAATAACGATTTAAAAAATTTTACTGAATAACCGATTCTCATTAAAAACCTAATTTTCCGAAAAACTTAAAAGAAGTGTCTGATTATTTTAAAATCGGCATTTTATTTGTATTACAGTAATTATATTTTTGAAACTTATGTTTATATTTGAAACTTCATGTTTTGGTGAATTTTTGTTGAACGGTGCATTTTTCCCCATTTTAACAATTGGAGCGTGGTGGCTACATCGACCAATCGCAAACAGCTGGAATGTTTTGGCACTTACAAACAGTAAGAGGAAGCATCACTGTGCGGCTGGTTGTGCAAACAATTGTGTTTGCTAGTACCTACTACGAAATAAACGATTTCTACGCAAAATGCTTTAATTAACGCGCTATTTATTACCCTGAATTGCCAGTCAAAAATGAGAGCAAAAGTTTAGCACTGGAGCATACAGGGAGTGTACTTGAAATGCCTACAAACGAATCACTAAATTCCAATCAGACTAGGGTTGATGGTGGTGCAACTTTGTCCAATGATTTCGATGAAGAAACGTTACCCTTACCCAAGAAATGCGATCGCAAGGAACAACCCAATCACCATGTCAAGAAGGAAGAACTTGGTTTGAGCACAAAAGCAGCACTGGGCCGATTACACGGAGAAATCGACAAGATTCTGAAGGAGTATGAGAGAAATTGGGGGGAGGAGAGGTATGTTTGGTGGCCGCTACAGTGCCGTGTTGTGATTTGTTTGCTTTGATTGCAGTTGGTATCGCAAGGTACGTTCGGCATTTGTGAAACGTTATGACAGCCCGCTGGGTTGGTCATCGATTGCCACCACATTGCTGGCCACGGTGGCTTTGCTTATTGCACAATCATATATGGCGGCGTTTTGCCTAGCCGCTATCTTATCTTTGGATTTGTTTGTTGTCGTGCGTGAGAATAATCTCCGACGAACTGAAATCTATCGCAAAACCCGTTTGATTTTGGATGATTTGCACTTTGCTGAGGTGGAACTGTGTGCAGACTGGCAGCCTTGTAACTATCCGCACTTGTGTTGTCCGGTATCACCTTGTGTATCTCTGCAATGGACCTACAGGGATGGTGTGATTGTCAACCTGCCGTGGGCTTTGTTGGTGAGGGGAGACTATATTGTGCTTAGACCGGGTCACATCACGCCCGGTCCTTGTTCGGAAATAAATGGAAAGAAAAGTTTTAATGCGCACGAAATCTATGGAGTTGCTCACGGTGGGGAACCTCCTATGAAACCCATAGCTCGAAGTCCGTTGCCTGATATGATATGTTGTCTGGAGTCAACGCCCTATTTGAATAATCTAAAGCTGATATTGGAGAATTGTTCTAAGAGACCGCCAACTATATACAACCAACAGAGATATTTGGTAAGACTTTTTTTAGTTTGCTTTGTTTATATTCAATTAAACAGCAGTAAATTGCTATAAGCATACGCGATATGTACAATATATTAACGATAAGTGTATGTTTAATACAGCATTTAATGGTAGAAACATATATTTCATTCCGGCCATTCCATCTTGACCTAAGGCGTTTGGTTTTTGAATATCAGACTCTTAGACCTCCTACGAAGGTATTTATGTGTACGGGTATTTGTTTTTTGAATTTGCTTAAGCGTTGTGCAACATCTATGTAACTTGTACTCACATTGCCCATAATTGAGAGCTATTTGCCCTTATCAGGTTGATCACACTGTTGTATTCTGGTCTTAAGTAGTGAGTTCTAGCTTGAGATCTATTAGGTCATCAGCCTTTTTTTATTTGAGTCTTTTTAGTTCCATATTTCTTTCATATTATTCTGCAATCAAGATGTATGATTTTTTCTAATAATTCCCTGTTCCCTTGATCACTGGTCAGGATTATCAACTTACATAAACCGACATTTTAAAACATCAAACGAAATTATATGAAAGTCGCCATGAAATGAAACGCGACGCCTGTGGTAGAATACTGGTCTGAATATGAGACATATTTTCTTGCTGACCGCTGGTCACCAACAAAATTGGGCGACTTATTCGATCCATATACGGAACGCTAGATGAGCGCAAATAATATTCTATTTAGAGGTCATTAGAATATTCAGGCCTGTTTACAGAATTTAGGAATATTTCGAAAAACTATTTGTCCTACCGTTGTTATGTATTTGTTCTCTTAGATACTGTCTCTCTGTTCACCTCTTTCAATATGACTTTAAATGCTTTCGAAAATAAGAAAAATGTGTAATTATATGTAAACAAGTAGAGGGATTTAACTATTAGCTACCGATATTTACAAATTCTGTGTACATCTCTAAACGTTTTTAAAATTTTATTGTTTTAAAGATGTCACATTCGAACCACAAGTCTGTTGGTTTTAGATTAAGATTTACCCGTGCGAGAATAGTCTACACTCTATTTTATCTTTGTAGTAAGAAGGTTGCTTTTGAAATGTTATCAATCACAATTAAATTTATAACACAATTTTTTGAATTCAATCGCAATTTAACTTATAACACAATTTTTCTTAATTTTTCAGTTAGTCACCAAATATATACAACAATGGGGTTTCATTTGCTCCCTTACGGCAACTCTCTTTGCTGGCGTTTTACGTCTTCACGGTTTCAGCTTTTCTGCGGAAAACGCACATCATGAAACCTGGATGGATGTGATTATAGAATCTCCAGCATCGGCAGTAATTCCTCTATTGCCTTTGATATTTCCTCTCATGTGGATTTCCATGAATCTTTGGGGTATAGCGCGGCTGCAATGTTTTCTAGGAACGCCTCAGCTCTTGCTTGGCAAGGATTCAGAGAAATCATTTGAAGAGGATCTGGACACACCTTCGTTTGACTATGAGAATCTGGCCTTACATCGTTCAAAAGTCTTTCGCAATTGGATACAGTTGTGGCAGGGCAACAGTGAATTGCTGCCGCGTTCGGCAAATCTGGTGCAAGTTTTAGGTTCCATTACCGCCTTATGCTGCGTAGATAAGAAGGGTATACTCTCTTGGCCTAACCCAACAGCGGAGAAAGTGTTTTTTCTCCATGACACCGATGAGGATGATCTGGAAGAAAAAAGTTGCCGAACATCTTTAAACACTGAGAGCGATTTACCCGATAATGCGGTACAGAAAGGCAACGGTATTGTCGCAGAAGTTCTAGATCTAACACATGATCAACATTGTCCATTTCGTTTGGAATTTGATGATCAAGAATGGAAGACTCATATAAAGTCGTTGAAACCTTTAGGTATGTATGTAAACAAGGATTACAAATTAAATGTTAAAAAATATTTGTTATTGTAAAACTTTTCTACAACTTGGAAAATTTATTTTTACCTCCATGAAACTTTCATCTATTTTGTTTTTCTAGGTCTCGCAATACTTTTAAACACCTGTTCGCCTTTAACGCATGCCCACTATGCTCAGTTCTGTGGTCATGTTACTGCCGTGGCCATGTTAGACAAAGATTTGGTGCCCGTTACAAACCGGTATGCGATCGTAGAGTCCAGTATGAAAAGCTTTTTGCATGGGTATGTTGTTCATTTTCATTTAATTTGTTGTATAATTTCATTTTAATTACACAGTATTATTTCTTAATTGGTGTTTACAGTCCCGGGACAATAAGTTTTTCTATGTTTTGTTCAATTGGACACAAAACAGAATTACAAACGTGCCCAATTTAAAACAAAAAATGTCCAAACCTGCCTCCCCGTTCTGTTTTAAATATTTTCTCCTGAATACTAATTAATTTATATTTTAACATCAAAAATATATACGAGTATGATATTATTACTGCTATAAAAAACAGTTAAAGCTGTGTGAACTTTAAAAAATATCTTTCCAATTGCACACTTTACACTATGAACCATTTGCGAGTACATTGGGTCGTGTTTAGGGACTGTAAGTTACCTATGTTTAATATGTTCTTATTTATAATACGTCTGTGACGCCCCGCTTGTAGTTGAAGACAATAATACGTTTTACAGAATTGCAAATTGTACATAACATCGGCAAGTCGACGAATCTAAATGATCATTATAGGAAACCAATATTTATGTTTTACGATTGTTGTTACAAAAAACTTATCTTGAATTCTTTATATAATGTTGATGTTGTATTTTCATTAAGGGACAAATGACAGCTGAATATCCTCACAGCCAATAAATGCTACTTAGTGAAAGAATATGTATTTATGATGAACGTTTGTAGAACAGCATTAATGATAGGAGCACAGAAAACAGATTAGAACTAAGTATTAAATTCGAAATATAAATAAACGTAGTTCGATGTTGTATACTCGCACCTCACTTTAATATTCGTATATTTAAATTACTATTATTTGGAATTTTTTACATATAAAGTAGATTAGAAATAAACAAAAACCTTTTTTCTTGAGCTCTTTGGTATCTAAATTCGTGCGATATCTCTACAGAAATGCAAAAAAAATTCAATTTCATCTATTGGTTTTGTTCTCCAATTTACCTCATCAATAAACTTTCCTTCTCACCCACTAGAATGCTAAATCATTTAGTTTTAGTTGGTCAATTTCCTACAGTTGCTTAAATTTTGCAGTCGCCATTCGCTTGATTTAGTTTTGCCTGTTTATATTCTATTGTAAACAAAGCAGTGTTATATTTGTACAAATCAAATTCAATATAACGCTTCTAAGGCTCTACATTGATGTCTTCAACATAGAAGCCTACACTGGGATAATACAATTAACAGCAAGTTGTTTATTTTAAATAGCGAATATGTAAACCCAACATTCCTATTACCAACGAACTTTGAGGCAGCAACAATTTTAAATAGATTGTATTGTAATTTTGATATGGAAATCTAGATAACAAAAACTATTATTGGTATTAGATAATAGATATTGATATGAAATTTAATAGAATTCTATGCAATCAGTTCTTTGTTTCTATTGGCTTTTGCAGTTTTGATACCCCTGTATGGTCTGATAGTCTACAACTCGAATTGTTTACCATTGTGTATCATTTCTATTCAACAACTATTTTTATCTTTTGGTGACGTCAATGTTTTTGTTTATGGTGATTTATGTAGTGAGAATGTTTTCTTCTTTTACGATGTTGATAACTATTTCTCTTTCTACTTGGTATTTGTTCAATTAGTCGATCTACATTATGTTGGAGTTATTTTCAGCTAGATCATTAGAAAATAGTTGTAAAATTTAATGTTTAATTTAATTTAATTGTTCTGAAAACCAAAAAATTTAGAAACAAAATGCTGAGCCTGGATACCTAGGAAATGGATACCTATTTCAATGTATAAATGGAATAGAAAAAAATCCATTATTTTTTCAATTAATGGCTTTAGAAATCTTTTTCTCGGGTTGTATAAACGTAACCGGATTACGTTAGATGGTGTTAGAAAGGTAAGATTTCGTACTCAAAAACTACTCGAACAAATTTGTAATTGTTTGAGTGCGTATCACAGGTGGGCCCCGGCAAAAAGAAAATACGCTATATTTTTAATTTTTTCTTCTATTAAAAAGAAAATACAAGAAAGGCGACTGAAAACGCAGAGTTAATGGTCCTGATACTGTAACAGTCAATCAAGAAAATCCTCGGATTCCATTCCGGTAATTCTCATGATAAATATGTACAACGATAAGGAAATCGTCAGGTTCGACTAACCGCTGTTTGTTTTAGAACTTAGACATTGCAAAAAAAAACCTTTGGACCACTTGAATAAGTTTAGACACAAAAATGGCTATACGATTTAACGTGAAAAACCTCATGGGCCAAATTTACATGCGAATTACTGCTGAATCTTAACAAAATCTACCCATTTTTGATACTGATGGTGACTTGTGATGAAAAGTGGATCACCTACAAGGGCGGTCTCAAAGCTAGCCGTCCTAACGAAGAAAACACAAAATTTTTTTTTCAACATAATCTTTTAGCTCGATACACTTTTTCCAGCGATACACTTTAATAGCTTCTATACCCTGTTTACAGTAAGAACTGTCAAACTCCTTAAAATAGCCATTAACGGCAGACCCCACTTCTTCATTGTTGGCAAATTTTTTACCACCGAGCTATTTTTTTTCAAAGTTGAAAATATAAAGTATTCCGAGGGAGCTAAATCTGGAATCTGGAATAAGGTGCGTGATGAAACAATTCGAACTCTAAATAATAAAATCGCATAGTGGATGTGTGAATTAGAGCATTGTCTTGATGAAACAACACTTTCTTTTTCGCCAAATGTGGCCTTTTTCCATAATTTTATCACCTAAATGAGCATAATATTTGCCCTTAATGGTGTTTCCTTTCTAAAGATAATCGATAAAAATAATCCCATGCGCTTCCCAAAAAAAAGGCAACGCCATGACCTTGCCTGCAGATGGAACCGTCTTCGCCTTCTGTAGACACGATTCTTTCATTTTAGTCCACTGTTCTGACTGTTCCTTTGTCTCAGGTGTAAATTGGTCTCATTCACGGTTATAAATTGACGCAAAAACTCAGCCTTATTGCGGTAAAACATCGCCAAACACTACTGAAACATCTTCACGACGCTGTTTTTGCTTTATTGAAAGCCAGCGCGGCATCCATCGTGCGCACAGTTTTTTAATCCTCAAATCTTCGGTCAATATACGATGTATAGCACTTTTTTGAAATACCTAACATTTCAACTAGCTCACGCGCCTTCAGCCGCCGATCCTCCAATACCATTTTGTGGATTTTCTAAGACTCGTCTGGCGTGGACACCTCAATTGGCCGACCACTACGGTGTTCGTCTTGACAGTTCGTATGGTCTCGTTTAAATTCTGCTACCCAATAGAATCCCCAGAGTAGAATCTGAGACCTTTCAAATGGAAATATTGAATCACATAACGGTGATCAATTGTTTACTTTTAATGGCCCAAATAAAAGTACTTAACAACTACTGGCACTATCTCTACGTCAGGTCGGCTTATTTTAGGACCGCCCTCGTATGACAACGTCAAGTTAGAACGGTCGTGGTCGAATATTGTTCAAGCCAGGATTGACGCTCAGGAAGGTTTTGCTATGAGTTTGGTGGGATTGGCAGGGATCATCTGCTGTGAGTAACTCCACAACGACCAAGCACTGAATTCGGATTTTTACTTTTCACAATTGGACCGTCTAAAGGAAGAAGAAATATCCCAGAAGATGACGCCAGGCCAAACAAACACGATAGTGACTCGCCCGAAACTCCGGCAGCCGGGTTAGGAGGTCTTATGCATCCACCTTATAGTCCAAACCTAGCACCTAGAGATTACCATATGTTCCTGCCTAAGGTGAATGATTTTTGGTAGTGAAAAACTCGCCTCAATAGAAGCTTGTGAGATTCTACTATACCAGTTTTTTTACCAATAAAGACGAGGTGTTTCTGAGAAAGCCATAATGGAATTACCTTCAAAACTGGAACAAGTTATCAAAAAAACGGTGTATATTTGACGTAATTTGGATCATTCAAAATAAGCCGAATAAAACCTTCAACGTCATGCAACACTTTACATCTACAAATGAGTTGCTAAGTCTCAAATAATGGTTTTTGCCATGGAAAAAACTAAAGATTGAGAATTAAAAAATGTTGCCACGCCCATTCACTTTCTCAGTGGCGGTATAAAGTGATATCCAGGGACGCTTTGGTAGCGAAGGAGAAATAATTACAAACAACTTTAGTGGAACCTATATTTGCTATAGAAACTCTGAGTTAGTGATAGATAAGAAAATAATCAATAATGTGAATCAATGTATTACCATCCTATTTTCTGTCTACATTCACTAAACCATTGTCCACCAACTAAAATGTAGATAAAAGGTTGGGGTGTCGTTGCTTATAAACCACAAAACCTAATATAATGAATATAACTAAATTTCAAACGGCTGACAGTTAAAGAGCGTTGTTGTATTATGAACAAAATTAACTTAACTGAGCCAGCTGATAAGTAAGTTTATCTCCACAACAATTGTATTATTCCGATGATAGCTAGAACGACGTGTAGTAATTAATCATCCATTGACTCTGTTGATGAGTCAATGAGTGAGTGGAGACCCATATTGAAATATAATTTCTTTTTGTTATGGAAAGTAAAAATCGGCAGCTTTGGGGCAGGAATATATTTTGTTCACCGCATAAAATGTATTGTATTATATTGAATGATATTTCCTAATTTCCGTTCATTATCTGTTAGGTTTTGCATTTCTTTCTTTCTTTTTGTTTACATACTTTTTATGATTTTAATATTGAGAAACAATATAGTGAAAGTACATAGAATTATATTTTGTCTAGTATGGAGACACTCTACGAAGCCTTTACTATTATTTGTAGAAACATACATATTATTGGAAAAAAGTAAGTTGGCAGCTAAGAGAGTCAGCTTATTTCTGGCTTAATTCAACAAAGCGGAAAATTGATGTTTCTTCCTTCTTTACCAAATAATTTTAGTATTCCTAATCTAATTGATTACTGTATGAATTTCTAAACATTTATTATATCACTTGTTCTTAAATTTCAGTTGTTTTATTTCATTACATAATTAAAAATTTAATTTAATGTAGTTTATCAAATTCTAAATTTTGCACTAGGACTTTTATTATAGACCAAACGGTCATGGAGCTTTTGCTTGGTTTTGTGTAACAGCTTGGCATGGAAAGTCTAAGACGTTGAAACTATGACATTATTGCGAGAACGATTGGATGAACAGTTAATTCCTCATTTCGCGCCGTTGAATTTGTCCCCTGGATCATGTAAAGCCTTGTTTTTTTTTGCTTTCGGTCTACGCGAAGGCCTATGTCTGCTTAGATAAGATACGACTGGAGGGTTGGAAGCCAATTCATCACATGAGTTGCCCGACCGCGTCATCGAAAATTGTGAGATCTATACTAGACACTGTTAAGGCAAACGTTTCAAAGGAAGAATTTTTAAGAAATAAAAATGAAGAATGCCATTTTTGTATAAAAAAGGTTGTCATTTGAATTACAATGTGAATTAAATAAATTTTTGCAAAAGTACCTACGAATGAGTCATCCCATATCATGCAATAACGTTTGGAAAATAGTAATGGAGGCCATATTTGAGATTCATTCAAAACTGAACTCATTGCGACTCCAATCCTTAAGTGAAAATTTTTTGAAAGCAACAAATTTCGAATTTTAGTTCCTCAATATTTTGTGGTGGTTCTAATTGCAGAGACATCACGGAGAAATTTTGAAAAGTATCCAGTTTTGATATTTTTTTATAAAGCAAATAAAATGTTTTTTCCAAATTGCACCAAAAAGTCACTTTTGTAAATTCCAAATTTACTGATTTTTATGATTTTCAAAAATGTGGAAGTCCCTAAATTTTTCACAGAATATCCCAGAATATCACGCCAGCCTATAAATTCAGAAAATATTTTCGTTATAAAACTTTAGATATCGAATATCGTTATTTTATAATCAAAAAGTCTCTTGAAAGGGTTGTATAATATTTAAAATATATTTAAAAAAAAACATGTATTTTTAAATCCAGTCCTGTCAATCTTGAGCTAATTTGAAAAATTATTATGTGTTTGAAAAACGAACAGTTATAGGCAAAAGTTCTATATTTTCAAACCACTCCGGGTTTGTTAGAAAAGAGTAATGGTAGTAAACTGTTTATAGATATTATTTAAAAAAATTTAACTGTCCTGCATATTGTAAATTCCGCACTCGCAAAACGTTTCTTTGCAAAACATAAAAAAACTTTTATCAAATGAAAAACACTGCTTAATTAGATCTTTACTTGTTATCCCATTGGCAGTGCTATGTCGTAGCTAAATTTCTTTTGTACTGTCACCGAATTTCTATCTGGTATACTCTTTCCTCGATGATCGAAAGAAGACTTATGAACGTTTATCCTCTCTAGATTATGAATATTTGCGAATAAATTTTGAGAATTTACTTGTTATCTTCACGCATTCATATTATATTACACTACAAAGAAACGTTAAAAAATGGGAATAGACACCCAAAACGTTTAGCCCTCACATCATAAGTTTTCACAATTATAACGTATAACTCCATTATAAGCGCCTCAATCCAAAATTTTGTAGACAAAGTTTGAGTACCGCACCTGATTTAAACAAGTACAATGACGCTCCCCAAATCGGCTTCCATTATTTTGTTAACTTTTCGGTTACGTATTTGTTGGAAAATTTCCCATATTTTGTTTGTTATTTACTTAATCCGTAGTCCTTTTGTTTCACAATTGTAATTAATCTCCTGTCTTTCATTACATTCGAAATTATTTATGGTTATGTTTTGTTTTCGAATTCTCTAAATCTCATTATGTTTTTGTTAAAGCCTTTGTTGCCTACGTTTCCTTCTGCGGAAGAGCGCAATTCTAATTTACTAATTTGATGTTTTAATTGTATCCCCCATTCATATATGAATACATATAGGCGGTGCCTTTGTGAATTGGCCAAGCAAATCGGTTTTACCGATCATGCCACTGACCGTTTTAATTTGGAGGGTCAACTGGCTACATACAGGCATCTGGTAAGTAGTAACTCTGCCGCTGTTTCTCTCGAAAGGGATTTAAATTCAGCTCTGATTTTAGCAACCAGACGTGGTTCGTCGCGACATAAGATTCGCCCGTCAGTTGCAGTTGTCTTCAAAAGTTAAAGTTCCCTTTCCGCATTCGCTGTCGGTGGTGATGAGTGAAAATCCTGGTGGTTATTTGTCTCTGTTTACTCAGGGAACGGCCGATATCATTCTCGACTGCTGTGATGATTTTTGGGATGGTGTTGATTTGCGACCGCTGTCGCCGCAGGATCGAAAACGAGCCTTAGATTTTTATCAACGTAGCGCGTTGACAGCTTACTGCACGGCCTTTGCCTACCGCCCCTTGCGACATGGCATAAATGGGGCTTTAAGTGGCGGTCCTAATAACGGTGGAAGCATTGCTTATTTGGAGTTGCCGCCAGAATCGAAAATACGTATGCAACATGTGGACAAGATGCATTGTGACTTTGAATGTGGCCATGGAAAACTTAGTCATAGCATAAGCACTGACTCTTTGCTATTTTCGGAGGGGAAGGAGGAGGACATCACCGATGTGGAGGGATGTTTTGAAATGCAGTGTCATCAGGTGTTCATAGGCATGGTGACAATGCAGTATCAGGCTCAGACAGATATAGTACAGTTAGTGGAACGTCTGGAACGGGCCTGTATACGGTTTGTCCACTTCAGTAAAGAGAACGAATTGCGGTCCCGTGTTTTCTCAGAGAAAATGGGCCTGGAATCCGGTTGGAATTGTCATATCTCACTTCTAAGTGAATCGGGTGACAAGTCCGGCAATGCGGCGATGCAATCGCCGAAAGCAACCACGGGTAAAACAGATCTCACTAGTAGCAACGTCAATAACAATGTGTCGTCTCTGACCACCAATCCCATTACCTCGAGTACTCATGCTAACACAAATATCACTACCATTACAACCACCACTTCTACTACTTGTACTACTAATAATAACCCGACCATTATCGCCACCTCCACCAATAACCGCTCATCTGTAGTGTCTCATGACGCGAATGTATTCATCTTACCGACCTCCACCACCACTGCCATTATAACGACAACATCAGCTACTACAGATACTCATGATAATTCCATTGAAATCAATATTTTAGGTAATGTTGCCACTGACGATGAATCATCCGACTTGAATTATCTTCTGCCTCCTGTGACCAATCTGGAGTCTTCCAAAACGTTGAGTTCCTCAGCGCCTGGGGCCATCTCCAATCACGATTGCAACATGTTGCAATCGAGCGAAAATAACGAAACCTACTCAAATGTCAGTTTGGCCGGTTCCCGGGTATCACTAAACGAAGGACGGCGTCAGTCGCAAGATTCGGCTCTAGATGAAAACTGCCGCTCCATGAGTATCCTAACAGAGAGTACGGAACAAAGTGCTCCGGTTCACTTTGACATGTCGAATAGAGCAAAATTGCCGCGAGGGATAGAAAATATACGGCCACATTTGGAAAAGGTGGATAATGTGCCATTGCAAGTCTCCCTGTTCACTGATTGTTCAGCAGAGGCAACGCAACAAATGTTGGAAATAATGCAGTCCTATGGGGAAATAGTTGTATGTCTCGGGTCATCCGCCAGTAATTCTAATGCCGAGATATTCCTACAAGCCGATTGCAGTATAGCGGTGGAGCCTTTGTATCCCCAAGTGTGCCAAGATATAGAGGCTTACACTGAGGCCAACATAATCAACAATAAGTTGAGAGCAAAACGAAAAGCTTGTGGTGCGGATACTTCCGATTCAAACGACGAGCCTTTCGTAGCAGAGGAACTACTGGAGACCGGCCAATACGGAGGATGCTCCAGCAATGCTCGTCCTATGCAGTCACCAGGCAATACAATATCTCCCATATATTTGAGCCGTATAATGAACTCATTACCGTGTTCTATATCGGTCAAACGAGAGGATCCCCTATCATTGGTTGCCATTATTGAGTTGTCGAGGCGATTTTCTTCCGGTCTTTGGAATTGTATACAGTTTTGGGCCTGCTGTGCGGCCTCGTTGTCTCTCATGAATATACTGAGTGCCTGTCTTTCGCTACGGCCGATTCTCACACCTTTAATGGTTATTTACTTGATGAGTATACCAGTTCCTTTAATTTCTCTGGCCTTGGCACACATTGACTTGGATCCGAAAATTATGAATAGAGCAACGGGGAAGAAGCAAACAGAGTATGATTCAAGGGTTTTTGTTTTCGTTCTGTGGTGCTACGGATGTAAATTCCTTTCGCCCGTTTTAGTACTGGTGAGTTTTGCATGGAATTTTGAAGATGACGTAAATATTTTATCAACAATTCTCTTTTTTTTTTTTTTTGTGCGCCAAAGATTCTGTCCTACTGTGCATTTATGGATCATCCATTTAAATTTATGGATGTCGAAGACGACGATAAACATATCAATTTGGATATAGCTCGTACATTTTCCGTTCTCGGCGTACTTTTGCATTTTGGTGAGTTGAAATTGCGCACTCTGCCCTACAAAAAACGACTAATCATTACCCTTAGTTACAGTGTCTGCCTCCTTTGTTCATCGTGATCACTCTTTGTGGCAAAAGAATCCGTTTCGTAATAGTATTTGGGCATTGAGTTGTTTTTGTATACTCCTCTTTCACTCTTTGGTGTGTGTTGCGCAAATCACACTCAATGATGAAGTCCGTGAACAAGTGTCGGAGGCATGGCCACCCATAATTTTTCTGATTTGTGGAAGTTTATTAAGTCTGATTGTCTCAGAGTTTTGTAAATGGCAAGAGATAAAGTAAGTCTATGCCATACTAGTGAGAGGCCATAGCAGCTCATTCAACCCCTTTGTCTTTCCAGAGTTAACACCCGCTATCAACGACGTGCTCGTTTAGATTTCGGCACAAAGCTGGGCATGAATTCACCATTCTAGGTTAAGGAAATCTTCAAACTACTTTTTTACCCCATAAAAGACTTTTGATATAATATTAATGTTTACAACGCATAAAATGGCCAAAACACGTTTGTTTTTCTTCAGTCACTTGTGTTCAATTTCTTTTGAATTGATTTTTAATGCTTAGGTATATATATGCATACATACATATATAGTGGTCGTAATATATAAGATATACTTATAAATACATGTATAGAAATGTAAGTAGGCTTTAGGTCGTCTGTAAGTACAATTCACATACATAATTTTGTGTTAATAATTCTCAATTTTGTTTAAATTCAGTATACTTACATTTTCATATGTATAATTTGTTTCTATATTCGTTTATAACTATATAATATAGTTTTGTACATAACTTATAAGCTTTTTCAACAAATACATGTATGTAAAGCAAAAACTTACTTGATCAATGTTTTTCTATGTTCTATGAGAAAGAGTTGGTTTCCAAATTTTTTTTTTTTTTTGCATTGGATATTTCTAAAGGGCATTTGTTAAATTTTCGGGAATTTGCTCAAAAAATCTGGAATTATGACCCAGTTACAGATTTGTTAATTTAAAAGTAAACGAAATGCAAATTTTATGAATTAGCAAATATTTTGCTATTTCTTCTTTTGTTTTATTGCACATAAATAAGCAGTAAAATAAATATTCTTATTAATCATTTGGTATTAAATGTTGAGGATAAAATTGGCTGAGTATTTACTGGGAGGTAGTTAATCCGTTAAATAGGAAGCATCCTTATACTTTGTTTCATTTCAACAAGTCGAATTAACATTATGTCGCCAGGTTGCACTACTATTCACAAATGGTGGAAACATGTATGTTTTCAAATAGTAAACATTTGTTGCAAATACAGGGTGGCCCAGAATGGACGAAGTGGTGTGAATTCCTTATAACTTTTTTATTATATTTTTTTTTTCTTTTCTTTTTAGTATTTTGTAAAGAAGACTTGGAGAATTTATAATGGAGCAATACACAACTTAACAATGTGCCCAAATCGTTGAAATTTACTTTGTAAATCAACGGTCCATTGTGTTGACTCAGCGTGCATACCGTCGTCAATTTAATGTGCGGGTTGCACCCTCTCAGTCAACAATAAACCGTCTTGTTGCAAATTTTCGAGAACAAGGAGCAGTAAGGAACCTTCCTGGTGCTGGCAGACGACGAACGGTGCACAAAGATGACAATATTCAAGTGGTACAGGAGAGTATTCAGGAGGATCCACAAACATTAACCAGGAGACGTTAGATACAACTTGGCATCTCAAGAGGGTCGCTGCAGCGAATTTTGCATAGCATAAGATTGTTTCCATACAAAATTCAAATAGTCCAAGAATTGAAACCGACAGATTACCAGCAACGACTTGACTATGCAATTTATTTCCAGCAAAAAGCACAAGAGAATCCTAATTTTATTCATAACTTAGTTATGAGTGACGAAGCCCATTTCCAATTAAATGGGTTCGTTAACAAGCAAAACTGTAGGATATGGGCTACGGAAAACCCGAGAGTACTTCATCAACGACAATTACACCCAGTTAAGTGTACTGTTTGGTGCGGTGTTTCTTCAGAAAGGATCATTGGCCCATATTTTTTTGAAAATGAACGAGGTGTTGCCATTTCCATCAATGCTGATCGATATCGGGCCATGTTGGAAAATTTTGTAAGGCAAGCCGTGGAAAACGATCCGCAAATATGGTTGCAACAGGATGGAGCCACAGCGCACACTGCGAGGGCCACAGTGGCTCTTTTACGCGACATATTTGGTGAAAGAATAATTTCGCGTACAAGCAATTTTAATTGGCCTCCGCGTTCCCCGGATTTAACCGCTCCAGACTTTTTCCTTTGGGGTTATTTGAAAGGGAAAGTTTATGTTAATAAGCCCAGGACTATTGACGAATTAAAATCCAATATTCGAGACGAAATTAACAACATAATACCGGAAATTTTGCGAAAGGTCATGGAAAATGTGTTGGAAAGAGCACATTTGTGCGAAGCAGAAAATGGCCACCACTTGCGGGATATCATTTTTAATAACTAATCTAAAAATATTCCCCATAAATTTACTGTATTAAAAAAAAAAAATATATGTCTTAAATAAAAAGTTATAAGCAATTCACACCACTTCGGTCATTTTGGGCCACCCTGTATAATGACCGGATAGAAATACATATTTTTTTTTTTTTGGAAAAATTAATAAATGAGTAGATTTGAACGGATATACCAATTTTTTATTCGTTATTTGAATCGTTCGCCTGCACATTATACCATAAGTTTCGCTCTACCCAAGCATATATAAAGAATGGTCTAATATTGTTTATTAAAATTAGCTCTTAAACTGATTATAAGGCCGATGCGCTACTGGTAAAAATTAAATATTAATTACAACTAATCAGATAATTTCTGGTGTGATGCAGTTCACATTAGAACCAAATTTAAATCAGTATTCCAGCGCCGAATCGAACGTCTTTGCTGCAAGCCTTACCTTCTAGATTACCTCTTTATAAAGACGGGGTTCAAAAAAGCTAATTCACGTACGACTTATAATAGAATTAAGTATATTAGTCGGAAAGAATTTATTCCGTAACAAAAAAAGTGGGAACTCTGTATGTAAGCGCGTGCTGAAAGAATTTAATTTAAATAGTTAAAGAATAATCAATTCTGAAAGTGGTCCCTGAATTTCTGCCTGATAGTTGTAAAGTATAACTTTTGAAATAGTTCCTATCAACTCGCTGATTCTAAACTTATTCAAAAGAGATAATTAACTTCCGCTCAAGTATTACTTTTAAACTGTTTCTCGACTAGAACCCAAATCTATAACATCTTTATGTTAAATTAGGAAATTATTTGTATTGAAGGTATGTGAAGAGTTAGCACGAAACTATTTCTGTACTAATACTAATACAAAATATTTATGTCCAAAATTTGTAAACAGGACATGTTTAAATTCGAAGTGGAACATCACTGTGTTTACACATAAAAAGATTATCTTATTTTGGCGTCACCATATTTTTTTAGCTAAATGAAATTTAAAATACAAATCAATGATTAACAATATGCACAATTTGAATACGATATTGTTTCACAAAAAAAAATTAAAATTATTTCTTAAATGTGGGTTACTAGACACAACTATACGCCTACATGTGTTTAACGTTTCAATTTTGGAAAGAATGTTCTGCCATTAATTAAATCAGCTATTAATTCTATTAATAAATTCAGCTATTCAGCTATTAATCAATTCCGTTTTGTTTGTTTTTATTTGTATTACTTTGCTACACATACACTGACTGTGTTTATATTTTATTTGACGTTTTTGCGGGGAGCATATTTTTCCCCAGATTTGTTGTTATTTTCACCGATCGCAAGAAACCGGCTTACCTACAAATATCGCCAAGTGAGAGGCTATTTTAATAGCTTCTACTAAAGGATGGGAACATGTTAAGTTTGTCGTTTCGTTTGCAGCAGCTGGTCGTTTGGGACCAATAATTAGTTAATTTTATTTGAATAGATTTTGTCATGTTCACGTGTCTGTTACAAACACAGTGCAGGTCGTATTGCTTAAAATAGAAAGCACAATTTTTGCGTGGAAATATATGCAGTTAGGCTAAGCTCAAGGAATTTATTTATTTTCCATATTTTTCTAATATTTCCAAGCTTATGAAAATGATTCCTTTTTAATATTTTCTTGATATTTCTAATATATATTCGATATTTAATAGCAGTGTGTGGCTAATATTATTTTAAAGCGTCACACTAATTTTAATTGAGATTATTGAAAAAAGGGCATATCGAACTAAATTGTTTTATTTTGGTATGAGAACATGGCGTTTTGCAATGCGCGTTTATCGGACAACGAGTCGGTATATCGTCCACAATATTGTGGACCGCATTTAATGAAAGTTGAGCAATTTAGAATTCAATTGGTTCCGTCGGACTTAACGCCATTTTTACCTGTTTTTTTTTCATATCAGTTACAATAATATGAAATATTCATCAAGTCCGTCATGGATTACATATCATACTGCGATTTGGAATCCATGGTGAAGGATATATAGGTATAACACAAGTATTAGACAATAGAGAAGTAGACATTTCCATAATGAACCGCAGGAGCGGAAATATTTGAAAAGGCTAGACTAACATAAACTTAAATTTAAGACTTTCAAACATTATTGGATTCTGAGATATATCTATGTAAAACCAACGCCGAGAATTGAAGTTATTCGGAGAGTTAAAAGTCGCCGTAAAAATAATAAAAATTAGTGCACTACTTGGGGAAATATAAATTAAAGCTTTATATTGAAGGTTTCCGCAAATATATGAATTATATCTGGAAAAATAGACACGGTATTTGTAAACCATTGTGTTGTGTGACATATTGTGGTACTTTTCATTCCGTTTGCATATTTTTTATTTTTATTTTTATTTATTTATTTATTTTTTTTTTTTTTTTTGGAAAAAGGACTTTGTTTGAGTTTACACTGTGTTCACTTTCATATACCGATTTAGTGGCATGGTTGTCGCCGCGAATGAACTAACCAATATAAATTCTTTATAAGGGGTGTGTCTATACAGACTGAGCTCTTACTATTTTACCATTAACATTTTTCAGAATGATTTTAATGTCATAGACGGGACAGCGTTCGTACATTTTCTCATGTTTTTTTCTCTTTTTAATTTTTTTCTTTTTCATGGTCATTTATTTTTTTTTTTTTTTTTTCAATCCCTTTTCTGCAAGCCCGTTCATCAGTGAATTTCGTTGCTCACATTAGCAACCGCCTGTAATAGGCCACGAGAAGGTCTATGAGTTCATGTAATATGCAGTTTTATGCTAAACTCCCATCATTTGAAGTCTTTTGATCATACGTTATGGGAAATTTATCGCTTCCTCAATTGTTTTGAAACAATTGGAATGATGGAATGGACAGCTTAATTTGTTCGCTAATGTATTCCCATTTTTATTTAATCAAATTAGTATCATTAAGTTAAATAAGTTATAACAGTCTTTTTGGGCATGTCAAAATTTCTGTGCCCTATCCTGAATCTCTTGCATAGTACCACCTATTTGAGACGTTAAAAGTCAGTATGCACCTTGTCTGTGCGATATTTTCAATTTAGGAATCCATTTCAGACCTGTTTTGCAGCTTTCTCACAAAAATTCATCTACTTTGATCTGTGAGGCAACCATGACAAAATATCCTACTATACGAGTATGTATACTTAGTTGTCTTTATTTTTGTGTGAATTTTTATGAAAATCTCAACTCGGGCATTCATAAGAAGACAAATTTTTGAGAAATTATTATTTTTTTTTTTTCTTTGCTTTTCTTCAATTCGATCATACAGAAAGTCCTTCAAACGTTAAGATTTGATCAGTGAATACATTTTTTGTTTAAGTCTTTCTTTTCGTCTCTTTACAGAATTAACTAAATAATACTTGGGAAATTTATAATGAAAAAGCTCAACAGACAACAAAGAATCAAAGTTGTTCAATTTTACTTTGAAAGTCAGCATTCGATTATTCAGATCATATCGAAATTTCTTTCATATTCGAAATACTCCTAGCGCTCCAACAATTTGCCGATTGGTTCAGCGTTTTGGGCAACAAGGGGCTGTCTGTGATCTTCCGAAAACAGTTCGAAATGAAGTGACCATTGCTCGAGTGTAAGCAAGTATTGAGGAAAACCCCGACACTTCCACCAGGCGACGTTCTCAACAGTTAGGGATGTCTAGGCGGTCTTTGCAAAGAATGTTACATATGTTACATCTTTTCCTATGTAAGATGCAATTGGTTCACGTGTTAAAACCAAATGATGCACAAGAACGCATTCAATATAGTCGCCGTTAACGTTATTTATGCGCCACCCTATACTTTTATATTTATGCACGAATAGAGTTTTTGGAAATGTGAATGTTTGCGATATTTTTTGCATCATTTTACTTCACTTTGTTCTTTTTTTCTGTCTTCTCTTTGTTATAGAGAATGTAGAGAAAAATGTGTGCTCGAGGAAAGGAAATGCCATTCGAATATTTTTAAAGGAAAATTTTATTCAAATAGATCGGCGGCAACAAAACAGCAAAATATGGCAAAGATAGGAGAACCAACCTATCTCTGAAACGATCGAATTATCTTTATTACCACAACGTGCTTAAAATTAAAAAAAAAAAATTAAAATTATTTCCAAGTCGCCAAAACAAAAACAATCTTTAAACACAAATTTATTTGGAAACGAAACGTTAAAATAATGCGATAACTAAAATATTAATAAAACAAAATACTAAACATAAAAGGTGACTAAAAATTGGAATATTTTCGCCACTTGACTTGAGTCATTTGCGAGTTTTTTTTTTTTTCTTTGCATTCTGCTGTAGCGATTTGTTGGAAATTCGTTTATGCCTGTTTAATGTTCTCACTTTGTGTAAGTTTCCATCGAAGAATAAAAATTATATTGTTTTTGCGAAAGCAGAGCGATTATGCTTTGAGTTGTACTCGTATATTATACATATTTGCTTTATTTGGCGATTTTGGAAAAATCGCTATTTGGAAAACGACACTTTGTCCAACCCGCAAAGAAATCCTCAAACATTATGTCATTTTTGAATTCATCGCTGCGTTTTCGAAATAGGGGGATTTCTCTAATTTTTCCCTATTGTGTAATTTTTATTAGTTTAGCACCTTTTATAGATACACCCGTTGAACGGAAAGGTTCAGTAAAATGTTAAGATCACTAAAATGCACTCATTGCAGAAATTCTCTTGAATTAACATCAACTATGCGATTGCAATTTTAATTTAAATGCTTATTTCATAGCATGTATTCGAAGATATTCGAATAAGAATATTTTTATGTAATGCTTTAGTCAAAGTACACTAGAAATTGAAACTTCAACATCGCTCTGCAGGGGACTGAAATCGATAATGAAAATTGCAACACTTACGTAATCTTTTGCGTCCTCGGTACATACTTTTACACCCCAACTTTTCAAATTTAAACGCAAATGATAGCTTAAATTTAAAATTAAGGAAATAAATCAACTGCACCGTAATAATTATTTTTAAGTATAAAGAAAAACTGCGTACATTGCAAGTTCTGTGACCGAATAAACGGACCCTTAAACTGACAAATATATCTGGGCAACAAAAAAATCTGTCCAGAATTATGTGAGATAATGTTTATCGTCTATAATAGCTTATCGAATAAATATCAAAATGATCAGAAGTTTTTAAATTTAAATTTAAAAAATTTAAAAAATTTAAATTTAAAAAAAAAATTTCACCCGGGTTCATTGAATCATTATTTAAAATGATAAGAGAAAAACCAGAGTACGCATTTCGTAAGTAATAGGTAACCCACTCACCAAAAAGGAGTAGAGAGTAAAAGAGTAAATTACACACATTGGCATGGAAAATGAGAAACGCTTGCTTATACATTACCCATGGAAAATGAGGAACGACATGTGCACATAACTCACGAATGTGGATAGTTACCCGCGAACACAACTCACCACTTATAGCATCAAAGCATGAAAAATCGCTATGTCTCGCAAACAGGGCGTCGAATCGCGAAAATATCTTCAATTTACGACTCACATCAAGTCCAAAAAGTTAAAAAATGCTTATTTTTTAAATGTAAAAATGCCTCTAACTCGGCTTACACCAGACAAAGTCCTTCATATAACATCTAGATAATTTTCAAAAAAGCACTAAAATTAAATCCATGTCAGTGAATCTTCCTATGGCACAAATCACATCAATTTGGAAATTTGTGAGGCGATAACCACAAAGTGGGAAAAATCGTCATTTTAAAAAACTGTTATAACATAAATATGGCTATAAGTATGTACTCTAAGAGAATCACAAGTGAACAAGATTAAAACATAAAATAAAATTTTCATTGTAAGTATATAGACTTTCAGGGGAAATATGTTGAGAAATAAAAATTAATAAATCAAAAGAAATCCTTTTTTACCTATTGTCCAAATTCATATTTCTTCTCAAACTTTGCTTTCTTTTTTGAATTTGAACTCGTGAATATGAAACATTTTGTTTGAATATATATATATTTTTTTTTATTGTTATACTTAACAAAACAATTAGAAACAAATACAAAAAGAACATCATATATGAGATGGATGGTACAATGGCCAATCTCATGTCTTCTTTTTTTAATTTACCTTCAAGCGCTTGGTATATTATATACGTACAAAAAAAGCTACATTGTTAAATAAATTCGCACATTCGAAACATACAAACATACATATTCATATGATAGCATGGTTGTGGGTCAATGGTAGACGTTTGCTTTTGTATTTTGGTAGCTAATCCTTTGCTTTTAGTACTTAAGGACTCTCCTCCATATGGGGATGTTGATGAACTTTGAAGATGTTTGAAAGTTCGTCGAGCAGAGTCTCCGAACGATAAGCCACACGAATATCGGGAACATTAGTACGCGTGATATCATTGCCAGCAACACCTTCACGTGTATAGTTGGGTCCCAGCCAATGCTGTTTCATCTGTCGAGAAGAAGATATACCACTTATTATTGATCTTATATATCATATATGCTTTGTACTCGGTCATCTACCTTATGAGGGAAACCGCTCATAAAAACACTGTTACGAGCCAATTCACACATATCACATGAGCTAAGCTTCCACACCTGCGCTGCGATGCTGTACTCTTCCATAAGAGGTTCTTTAGTGAAATGGAACTGTAGAGGATCATCAGTAGATAAGGATACTATAAGACCACGGGCCAAATACTCAGGTAAGGGATTACGATGATAGTTAAGGAAAAGTGAGTTATTGGAAAGTGGCGACATGGCAATACCGATCTGTGTCAGATAATACAAATACTGGAGCACTGGCACTTTACGCAACAACAAACCGTGCGAAATATTTTCCGCCATTAAGTAACCACACACTAAATGTTGCACTGGACCCGCTTCTCCACAATGGGGACGTAACACAAAAGTGTTCAAGCCGCGTTCCCTGTTTGATAACAAAAGATAAAAGTCTTTAATTGTCATAACAATTATTTGAAAAATGTAGGAAACTCACTTTCTGAATTGATTTAAAACCGTCATATTGGCATACATGTAATATATATAGTAGGCATAGGGCGGATTCTCATCATCCGTCCATTTTTGTGGTGTTGTAATATCACCATCAAACAGGGGATTCTCGGGTTTGGACTCGTCGTCGACGGAATCGAAACCGATGACATAGTGCAAGAAACGATGCAACTCCGGGTGTTTGCTAGGCTCACTGGTAGCTTCAAATAATGGCAAAAATATGTTATCCAATATATCTTGGAATGAGGTCATCAATTTGTTCGATTTGAAAATATCGCTGTGAAACAGAAAATAGAGAAAGTAAAATAAGCATTTTGAAATAAGGGCAGTGATTTTAAAATAACTCGTCTTGAAAAAGAAACAATTAATGGAAACACAAGCCTACTGCTCGCTCATTTGAATGAGTCAGGAACAATAAAATAGCGCTTCGGTTTTTCAAAAGGAGCCTTAAAATCATGGGCTTTCCTGATTCATGAGATTAGAGCCGGCTTATTTTTTAATTCATTGTTGTTATCGGAAACAATGGGCTGTGATGTCATTTAACAAAATCTATAAGGCGCTTTGAAGGATTTTAAATTTGTCATTCTTTACCATTTTGGAGTTCTCGACTCAACTATTACAGACAAAAACTTAGACCCATTTTGGCCTGCATTTACTTTTTTGGATTTTCACACACATCAATCAGAATACGAAGATTATAGACAAAAATTTACTAGCCGACTCCTTCGGATCTTAGTTTTCGACCTTGCAACATCCAATTATTACAAACCGTAGCACCACTGTTTGTGAATGGATGATTGAACGATTGAAAATCGATTTCTGATCTGGAGGTATGTCGATAATTCCCATATTGAGCCCATAACATTTTGAAAAACTAACAAAAATTTAAATTTCAGAGTTCAGTTCTTGAGTAGCTTTTGTGTTCCCTTATGCGAAAAATCATTTTTCGTGATTTATAAAGAGAAAGAGAATTATAAAATAAAAAATTATTCATCTTACGCTGATATGCGTTCAAAGTATTCATTTTGTGGCTTCAAAACCGCCGGTCTGGCAACGCTATCAGCTGTTAAATACCTGCCATCTGAAGTATTATTTATTTAGTATAAGTTTTGCCATTTACGGATATAGATCGTTTAAAAACCGAAGAATGTGCAAAAATAACTAAAACTTACTACAAAAGAGGTGACTCAAAAATGGGCTTTCTATCGAATAAAATTTTCTTTAGCGATGAAGCTTATTTCTCACTCGGTGTTTACGTTAACAGGCAAAATTATCGCATATGGGGCGGCTGGGAGAACCTAGAAATGATTGTGGAAAAGCCATTGCATCCGGAAAAATTGACAGTTTGGTGCGAATTATGGTCTGAAGGTGTCATTGGGCCGCATTTTTTTAAAAAGTACTTTAAAAGAATCCACTGCTATACCCAATCCAGAGGTGATTATTTAAATGACATTGTATTTCGTGGCAAGGTCCAGGTATTATAATGAAATAAAAGTTTCATCGAAATCATAGCTTTATTTAACTTTACTTTTGAAACCGAAAAATGGATAACCCTTATATGTTAATAAAATTATTATATAACAATATTTTATAGTGTAAAATTATTATTATAAAACGTTTTCACCCAAAATAAGAATAATTGCGAGTTCATCGAAGAGGGAAAAAACGTACGAAACGAATTTCGTTCATTCTTATCCCAAAAAGAAAAATGTTTCTTTTTAACTGAATTGGAATCAATTTTTTTCATTCCATTTTGGGTGTGAATGAAATAGAATCAACAAAATATTTTATGTAGTTTATGGAATAGAAAGTATTCTCGATCCAGCTGGAGAAAAAACAGCCTACACAGCAGATTGAAATTAAGCGCTTTTAACGCGGTTATTGGTATGCGTTTTTAAAATTAAAATATTTATTGAATAAACAAATACTTAATAAATATTGCAGCAATTAAGAAAAAACATAAAATACGATACTTACTAAAGACGAGGTATTTGTATAAGCCAGCGTATATTGGTCGAATATACATTATAGTCAATGGCCCACTTGGCCAATTTCTTCCATTCATCGCGAGATTTACCATAAATTGACAAACGTAATTCGGCATTCTGGTATTTTGATTCTTCCAAATCGAAAGCAACTTCCTACAACAGAAATAAATTGTGTTAGTACATTAATAATTAAAACTGAAATTAAAGATAAGATATAGCAATGATGAACAATCGAAACCTTGTATGCCATAGAACGAAATTTTTAAATGTTACACAAAAACAAAATATATTTTTTCAACGCTGAGATAGAAAACATGACCAGCAAGGCACTGGCAAAACTCTTTAGAATGTGGTTCAAGCGTCGGCAAATCGGAATAGATGATGTTGAAAACATAAAATAAATGCAGAAATAAATTTGTTACAGGCTAACGTTATTTTTCGTAATTTGTATGTTAATCATTGTAACTCTTTTATACAAATAGTTGTTATAAAATGTCCCATTGAACGATAATTGTAACTTTAGAAAATGCGGATAAAGTCCTTAATTCAAAGATTGGTAAATGCGTGCTTTGCCTGTGCATTAATGGTTGTCCAAAGAGCACTGGGAATTTTTCTTGGAATGTTGGTGAAGCTTTCAGAATAAGTGCTGTACCAGACATACGAGTTTTTAATTTTTTAACATCTTTATCTTTCTATTTACCTTTATGATTTGTGCAAAGTATTTGCCATTCGAATAGTTATCCGTTTTCAGGAAAACCTCACGCAGTCGCGATTCACCAATTGGATTATACTTGGCATTGAATTTATCAAACCGATGGAAAGTATTACGATCCGCATGGACATCCAACATGTCCACGGTAAGGTCATATGTGGTGAGATTCATTGACTGGAACACTTGGGACAGTGTCATCGGTTGCCCCTTGGTGACAGTGACAACTTCGTTGGCATTATTTTTCAAGGCTTTCTTAATGAAACGCAAGAGGTGTTTTTGATTCATGCACGAAGCAGCATGGATATGGGTATCTACTTTTCTGAAATGAGTAAAGAAAATTAAAACCGGATATTATAAGAATAATAAAATAATGTTGATATGAAGGTAATGCATTACCTAATATTATAGAAATCACGATGAGGTACTGCCTTTTGGGAAGCCAACTCCCGTAATTCGTTAAGTAATACATGCAACTGAAATTTCGATGATAGATAGCACAAACGACGATAACAAAATGATTTTCTGAAAATTGAAAAAAAAATTGCAAAATTGTAATAGTATAGCGTTTTTTCTATAACTTCAAGGGAATCACACACTAAATATTCCAGAGTAGTAACTCAGGCCCGAATGTAGATGTCATTTTATAGGCCCAAATATGGAAACCCAAATCAAACACCGCACTCCACGACTCCCAATTTGTCTTTTGCAGCATGAATTGTAGTCATTTTTGTAGTAAACCTCAAATTTCTTAAGAATGTTACGTGGTGGAAAATTTTGAAAGCGGATTTCGATTTCGGAGCACAAAAGTGATGGTTTCCATTTGGTAAAGACTTGAATCGCCACATAGCTGAACGTAAGTCGGGTTATCCATTTAGTGGTTTCAAAACCGCCGGTCTGGCAAGGCTGTCTGCTTTTAAATACCTATCATCTAAAGTGTTATTTATTTACTAAAGGGTTTGCCATTTACGAATATGAATCGTTTAACAACCGAAGAACGCATAAAAATAGTTAAAACTTACTTAAAACGTGGCCACTTTTCGTGCATCTTGCACTGGCTGTGCAAGATTATAAAGAAATTTGAATAGACTGGAAGGTCGATTATACAGGTCTGTGTATAATCGCAATGAACGTAATGACAAGAATATCGCTTCTGTTAGTGAAAATGCGGCGAATAATCCGAATTTGTCAATTCCACGTTGTTTTCACCAATTGGCCCTATCTTACAGCTTATTATGGCATATTTTGCTTTTGGTTTTGCATCTCCATCCATATAGAGTCCAACTCACGCAACAATTACATATACAATCGGCTGACCATTCACAACGCCATAGGTATGCTGATTAGGTACTACAGCAACAGGCTTTCAAAATGACGCTGAAGGAACCGCTACCGTCAATTCAGAGCACTATGATGGTGCCACGAGTCACACAACATGACCGATGTTGGCATTATTGCATGAAAAGTTTCCAGCGTAATTTCACGTTTTGAAGACGTCGATTGGCCAACAAGATCATAGACTTTTGTTGTGGGGCTACGTCAAAGACCGTATTTACGCGGATAATCCCCAAACGTTGAAGCGTTTGAAAAAAAACAACATTCGTTAAGTTATTGCGGTGATATCGTAAAAAATATGCGAAAAAGTGGAAAGGATACACTGCTGCAACCAATCCAGAGACGTTCATTTAAATGACATTGTATTTCGTGCATAATGGCAAGGTCCAAGCATTATAATGAAATAAAAGTTGCATCAAAATCATAGCTTTATGTGTGTTTAATTTAACTTTACTTTTGATATCGAAAAGTGGATAACAATGCAAACGCGAAGAAAGCTGGCCAGGTTCCATACTGCCAAGGTAGTCACAGTCTATTGAAACGAACTCTTTTAATTATTAGAACATGTCTAAATGCCCCTAATCGTTATGTTTTTGACACATAAATGCATATATACATAGCATTTTGGATGACAGTTATCGTTTTCCTATGGGAGCTACTATGTGCGATACAAGATTATAGGATTTTGTATTATTTAAACTGATCTACTTTACAATTTTTCCAGAGATTTGGCATCCAGTTTAAAACAGTTCAGTTATTGGGATCTCTAAATCCATTTTTTTTCCAGCTTGTGCCAGATTGGAAGGGGCCAAGCTAATAATTCATTGAAGGGATATTTTTGTTCCGAGTCCCATCGAGCATTATGATAATTTTTTGATTCGACCACACTATATGTGTTCCCTACTACATATATCGAGGTTTGTGTCTGAGGTTAATGGTACGCAAGCTAATTTTGTCCATCTACTGTTCTATCAGGAAATACTTTATTTTGTTTTTCTGATGACGAAGAGTGAAAAATGCTTATTTTCCTTTCTGGTCGCCACTCCTGCAATCTGATGGTGCAGGTTTTAGCTGAACCAGTTAGAATAATGTAAAATTAGCTTTCAAAACTTTATGTGAATTTTTGATTAGAGTAGAATCAGGAATTGAACCTCTCTTTCATTTATCTATAGGTATAAACTTCAGGCTGTAGATTTGACGATCAAAAATTGGAAAAATGTGATTTTTCATTATGCCTGGTTAAGTCCCTCTAGGTAAAATGACTATTTCTTCATCTTAAAATCAATCCTTATATAGGGCGCCGCATAAGCAACGCTAACATTTGACCAGTGAATACATTTTTTGTTTGTCTTTTTTTCGTCTCTTTACAGAATTAACTAAATAATACTTGAGAAATTTATAATGGAAAAGCTCAGCAGAGAACAAAGAACCAAAGTTGTTCAATTTTACTTTGAAAGTCAGCATTCGATTATTCAGATCATATCGAAATTTTTTTCATGTTCGAAATGCTCCCAGCTCTCCAACAATTTGCCGATTGGTTCAGCGTTTTGGGCAACAAGGGGCTGTCTGTGATCTTCCGAAAACAGTTCGAAATGTAGTGACCATTGCTCGAGTGCAAGCAAGTATTGAGGAAAACTCCGAAACTTGCACCAGGCGACGTTCTCAGCAGTTACAGATGTCTAGGCGCTCTTAGCAAAGAATTTTACATACGAGTATGTTACATCTTTTCAGATACGAGTATAAGATGCAATTGGTTCACGAGTTAAAACCAAATGATGCACAAGAACGCATTCAATATAGTCGCCGTTAACGTTACTTATGCGCCACCCTTTACTTTCATCATTTAAAATTATATCTACGGATGAGATGATGTACGCTGGAATTTTGCTTGCTTTGTTGTTGTTTTTTAATCCTAGCAAACTCGATGCCTTTATGAAATTTATTAGCGACTGTTTTTCGAGTTGGAATTTTGATCTTATCATTTGTTCAAGATGTAATAACGTTTTTGTTCGCAACGCCTTTTACACATAGGGTGATCCTTGAACCACCATTGGCAGACAATTTGTGTGTGATCCCCCCCCCTTTATTGCTTCTACTTACAGTGGTCCATCAGCAATCATATTACACATAATTTGCATGTCATTGCAAAAATCCTTGAGTTTGGGGTAGTTCTGGATCAAAGGATCATCGGATTCCTAAATAAAAACACACACATAGATGGTATAAATCAAATTTCTCAAAACCAAAACATCGTCTTCGTCTTTGTCGTGAACTTGTGATCTCATCACATTCATCTGACACTCACCGCATTTTGGAATACATTGAAGACGCCATCAACGGCCTTGATGCAGTAACTCTTATCGGCGGGAAAGTCAATGTCCCAGGGGTCGCTGGTCTCCGTTGGTGGGTGTATGGGATGATCTACGTGTTCATTGCCATTTTGTGACCATAAAGTATAAATGGTGGATTGGTGGGTGATTGTTTGGTTGGTTGATTGGTGACGAGGGTGTCAGTTGGTACCGGGTGCGCGCGGTTGCAAAGGTGCAATTAAATTGCATTTTTTTTATTTTCAAATTTCAAATTTATACGTTTTTGTTTTCGATCGTATGGATTCGTATGTGTTGCATGTGAAAACAAATAAAATGGAATTAAGTTAAAGAATACAAATCGCAATTATTTCTCATAGACACATACAAAAAGAAAAGAAAAATAAAACCACACAGGTATTTATTTGTATTGTTTAGTAAAATAAAAAAAAAACAAATGAACAACCCATTGGAATTTCGAATTCTCCAAATGGTTATCAAAGTAAAATATAACAATAGACTTTTTGGCTTTTGGCGGCGTCTTGTATTTCCTTTTTGGCCAAATTTGCTACAATTTGAGTGCAAACATACAAATGTTTCGCTGAGGTAATGATTTATGTACAAATATGAACATGCGGCCTAATTAATTTAGGCGGCCGAGCAGTTTGTTAATTTTCTGGTAGTTTTTAAATAGAATTACATTTTATTTCTATTGCTTGTTGATTTAAGTTGTATGGAAACTGAGCGTTATGGTAAGCGGGTTTTCAACTAATTGAATTAATAAAATGAGATTTGTTAGACATTTCTTTCTGAAGACACATGAAAGCGCACCGCACATTGGTGAATCATGAGCATGAGTACGACCATCGTTTGTTGCGTCTTTGACTAGATTGTGTGGGGAAAAAATGAGGAATCACAAAGAACGCACCGATTAGTCCAATTAAAAAAAAATGCGACACCAAACGAATTCGTTCTTTGGAATAATAGTCTCAATTTTTACTATAAATCATGTATGTAGAATACATAAAATTGGAAAATATTCTTAAGTACAGGGTGGGCCATAAGGGTGTTGGCGGTTTAAATATTCAATTAAAAAAAAAAAAAACTACGAAACATAAAAAAAATATATTTGTATTTTTAAAAAGTGGAAGCATGGGAATTTTTAAGACTTAAAAATAATGTTGTCCAAATGGC
>JAHXMU010037168.1:0-61282 GCA_019455685.1 Philornis downsi | reverse complement strand
TGTAAATTTCATTTAAATAAGTATTAAGTTCTTTGGGTTTTTTTTTTGTAGCTAAATGGGTATTCCTAAGGTTTCTACCGTAAAGGCATGCCACAGTATGTGGCCGCCAACAATGTTGACGGCGTTGGTGTTAAATGCATGTAGACGGGCAAAGGTGACTAAATGTTCCTGACTTTTTGCTTTATGTATTGATATTATGCGCCCCATTAAGGGTGTAACTTTTCTTCATTATAATTTTAAGCTTTTAAGCTGATTTACAGCTTATGTGGTAAGGTGTGCTAGTTACGTTGCGTTTAAGTACGTTTACGTAAGATATTCTTTGTGTGTTTAACGCTCACGTTATTTCACAGCAGAAAGGTGTCTTAATTCCTTTGGAGTTGTAAGGGAAAAGATTGCGAAACACAATTTTGGACACTTTTCGGCCTTTTGTCACAATAAGTTGTCTTTTTAGTCGTCGTATGTTCTCTCTCGTCTTAAAGCCCTTAATATTTGGAACATTTTGGCCTTTTGATTTTTTGGCATCAATTTCCATAGAATTTTGTCACAAACCCTTTGTGGCCATCTTAATGTGATCGTTTGTTCGATCGAATGCTGGATCATTTAATGAGCCCATTAGAAATCAAACATATTTGTGATCTGCGCTTTTTGTGCTGCGTTATTGACTTGCTTGTGGTGTTTTGCCATAAAATCCAGTATCTCTTTGAAAGAAAGCGGCTTCTGTTTGATTTTTGACTCAAGTTTTTGTTTTTTATTTCGCTTTTACGATTTTATCGTAGTAAAGGTTTAGCATATTAAAAGATTCGCCAGGAGTATCTCAACTGTAGCTGCAAATATACATATATTTGGCGCAAAACTTAAGCATTGTAAGAAAGAAAAAATTCCAAGAATTCGCTATACTGCCATATAACATGGAATAATTTATTTTGGTCTTTTTTCAAAAGGTATTTTGTGTTTATTTGAAATGAAATACGAAAGAGAAATCGAACTAATTTAAATATATCTAATATTTAAATAAGAATGCGACCTTGGGTATTGTTTCGAATTTAGTTGATCGGTGGGTTCAAGTCAGGTTAGCTTATGAATAATCTTATGAATATATGAAATGTAAATTGAAGATATTAAATTCTATATATAGTTTCATAATAAGTATTACAGTACCAAATGGTTATGTAACATAATTTACATATTTTACAATAAAGAAAAACCCATCGTCTTTTGAAACATACGTATACCTAATTCCAAGGAGGTTCTTACACTAAGTGGCTGTTAGCCAGAAACAAAAACAAGTCAAGGCGAAAAACTGAAATTGAATTTTCTAAGCGTGACGTGACATATAACTATGTTCCAAAATTTGAAATAGCATAGAACTCGGTTATCGTTTGCAAGACATGCAAACCCACAAAAATTTTTTGTAACAAACATAATCGACATTGGCCTGTGTTGACACAGGATATCCAAACAGTATTTTACCTTTACCATCTCCAGTAAATTCAGAGTACTATAATTATTACCACTTCCTTCGTTCTACAAACCGGTCGGCAACTTCGTTAAGCTAACATAATCGCCTTTTTGTAACAAACACAATCGCCATTGGTGCTCTGTAGAGTAGCCAGTGTTGACACAGGTCATCC
Source organism: Philornis downsi (assembly GCA_019455685.1). NCBI lineage: Eukaryota > Metazoa > Arthropoda > Insecta > Diptera > Muscidae > Philornis > Philornis downsi. Next base: position 59,651 of record JAHXMU010037168.1, on the reverse strand, counting down.
AGACAGTATTTTGCCTTTACCGTCTTCAGTAAATTCAGAGTCCCATAATTATTACCACTTCTTTCGTTCTACATAGGTTGCCGACCAACTTTGTTAAGCTAAACTCTCTAAACTTGTTAAAGCAATATTATGACTAAGGAATGTCCTATCAGTTAGAAATTATAGAAGAAAGCTTGCCAAATGGACAATTTGTATGGAAGTTGCCAGAAAGAGTTGGTCAATATGTAATATTTTCAACACTCACATGCAACATGACGAAATATTAAGCTATGACCATAAACATTTACGAGACCAGACATGGACCAAATATCTAAAAAGGCATGAAACACATTTTCTCAAAAGATATTTGATAATGTAAGCGCTTCCTTCTGGACGTTCTGAAATGTTCTAGTGCTGAAATAAAGCGGCAATCCATTTTTCATACAGAGTATAAGCAAGTTCAAGCGGAATACCCATTGCACAAATTTTCTTTGTTTTTTTGGCGATAATGACCTTAATGATGCAGTGATATTTGAACTGAACATTAAATACATTTTCCGATGTTTTGACACGGATTTAAAGTTTTGATACTTGTTTGCATAGTACATTTTATTTTAATCGTAAGTTTAAAGATGAAATTGTCTAACAGAAATCCATTTGAGGTCATAGATTACGATATTGGAAATGGTTTCAACTAATTGCAAAATAAAAATTGAGTTAAAAAATCTGTTTTGTGGCACTAAATAGTTCATTCACTTGTGAGGGCTGATTCATTTAAGGGTACTTTTTTCAGTAACGATTTCATGACAGATCTAATTCTCATGGCACTTTTATTCAATATTGTTTGACATTTCATCATTTCATCACGACTTTCCCTACACAGCATCTACAAATTTATGAAAATTAGCTTTCTAAGAATAACGTAACCGTAGAACCATGATAATATTACGACAAAAGTTGTTTGAACAGTTAACTTCATATCCAGACTAGAGAATTAGATACTTTCGTCACGTATTATTTCCTTAGGTGTTACACAAAGTGCAAAGTCTATGTGGATAAGCCTGCCAAGATTGTCAAATACAACTTAAAAATTGGAACCTCCAAATAGTCCCTACTAGACGCAATTATGGCCCACATTTGAAAATTATCTAATTTAAAAAAAATTAATCTAAATAATTTTCCACTTCTATATCAATTTGAATTATTTTTTACTATTGTTAAAATTTCTTATAAACGAATCATTCTATCTTAGCATTCGATGAAAGACTCAGCAAAAATTTTCCAACATAACTCTGGAGACTTCCATTCATGAAGTAGGCTGTTATTTCATTTGAAAAAAGGAACGAAAGACTTGAAACAAATTTTATTCCAAAGTGCATCGAACATAGCTTGTCTATGATCGGTTGGAAGCTATGACCTTACTGAAGAATTTTATCCCCCACTGTGAGCTTGCTTTTAAAACTTTAACACTTTGTGTAGGTGCGTGTGTGTGCACGTACGCTACTCGATTCAACTGTGAACTGTGAAGGAACATTTTGATGGAGGTCTTCACAGCAATTTGCCCAAGGTATGACATTCTACGCCACAAAGTGTATGATTAACAATGCCATCGACAAGAGCAGTAGCACAGGCACAAGCGAAACAAACAGTAACAGTTAACTAAGTATATAACGAAAACTTTAAATTCTAAACGCGTCTTTCCAAGCTCAAATTTGAACTCAAAATCTAAGCATAAACCTTGCTATCCCTTAAAGACCCAATCCAGAGCACTTCGTGCGCCTTTAAGCTTACAGCCAACATTTGTAGCAGATGCAGGAATCAAAAACAAACCCAAAGAATTGATCTCCTCTTGTCATTGGAAACCCAAATGTAGTGTGACAACTGAAAGTTGTTGTCAATTCTTTGTTGGCCAGCAGGAATCAAATACAACACATTCGAGAAAGCTGGCTGTGGTGCTCCAAAAACCTAAAGAAATGATGACATTTTTGTGGTCTCGGTCGAACGATGATGGTTGTCGGTCGGTTGGTTCGAGGTGGAGGAGCAGCAGCAAGCAGTTCGGTGTGGAAAAAATTATAAATAAAAATTTTTGCAGACGCGACACTTCATACATAATAAAATCGTGGAATGTCTCAAATGTTTATTTCAATAATGTTTTGCTCTGGCTATTATTGTTGTATTTTTTTTTTTTGATTTTTTTTTTTTGCTGTACAGATTCACTGGAATTGTGTAGCCGCAAAAAAAAATATATAAAACTACGACAATCAGCCAGAACCACATTGGTAATAATACCAGAACAATCGACAATAACTAACTGAAAAAGAAAGACAACAACAACAAGAGGCCGATCGCAGTGAGCTTTCTGAAAGCACACATAGTCGACACGTTTTTGGAAGGTTCTAAAATTTATAATAAAAAAATTTTTCTGCCTTTTTTCTCTTTGGCTGCTCTTCCGAATTTGGTTTAATTTTGGTTGTTAATGCTACACTTTTAAGGTTTCTGAGTTAACCTTAAACTTGGACTGATTTTTTTTTGTGTTATTGTCATTCACGAAAAGTATCAAATAATGACATTTTTGGAGATTTCAGTTTCTGTGGTTTTTAGCTGTCTGGCGAGACCAAAACATTCTCCGATTCTTACTTAGTTTGCATTGAAGCCAGATCACTACATTTTCGCACAAGTGCGAAAATGCACCAGATTTTGAAATGTTGTGAAAGATGATGATAATACTGATAATGATGATCTTAAGATGTGTTAAAATCACGATCATTCAACATTTTGTAATAAACACAGACATGTGCACACAGTGATCATCAACACCATCAGGGCCATGATCATCATCATCGTTAAGTCATCAACATCTACAGCAAAGTTTATGTCTTGCTTTTTTGCGCTGTCTTTACTGCTGTTGTTCCTTTGGTTAAAATCCCTAAAAAACAGGTTAAAACATTATGCTCTGTTTCCACTTCGATGCGAAGTTGTTGTCTGTTTTACGGTTAAAAGAGGATATCATTGCGGTTTTGGCTTTAAAGTGAAACAACGGCGAGACTTTAAAATTTTGGTAGACAGAAAGACGCTACGAAAAATTAAGAGAAATGAACCGACAACAACAAAACAGATCAAATTCATTTGATATCAACATTCACACACTTTCCCAATTGCTGGTCAACTGTTTTCAAAATGTAATGAGAAGTGGTCATATTTTCATGAATTCCTTAAGTTATTACGTCAATCTACCCATCGGTAGATAGACGGCTGCATGATCCTCTAAGTAGGTGGAGTGTTCAAGCCAACTCTTTAGACATTTGCTTAAAAAAAAAAACACTCAAATCTTTATTGTTGTTTTCTGTTACAACGCCAGCCATTAACGCATGGTTGCATGTTGTAAAACATGTATGTTTTGTCACACTTTTCCACCATACAACAATTGACTCTGTACGTATGTACATGCAACAGCCACCACACTGTGGTGTGGCAAATTCATCACCACCACCACCCATGTTTTATAAGCTCGACCGCTCTGTCGAATTGCCTGTGTCTGTTTGCCTAAATGACCGCTCGGCGTGTTTGTTTCCACATTTCGCACACAAGGCGTGACTAGAGTTTTGTACATTTACCCAATATGATTTGAAATCAAATTTCGCATATTGTCTTTGTAATTTTAGCCGGGTTACATGATTTCGAACGACTGTATTTCATTCAGAATTTTGTTGATGTCGGTTTTGTCGGCCTGGTGACTGTCTGCCACAGAGCGTTTCGAAAAGTGTGCCATCGCAACGTTATTGCCCTTTTTGGGAGGATTATTAAAGAATTTTCTACACAAAAAAAAAAAAAAAAAAAAAAAAAAACAAAAACACAAAAATTTGATACCATAATTGCAACCTGATCAGTCTTTATGATATGAGTACTGCTTTCAGCATTAACTCATCCCCATGCATAAAATTTACATCAAAGTAATGACTTATGGGAAATTAAGTTATTTCCAACAGATGTTGCACAAAACAGTTTCAAAAAAAAAAAAAAAAAAGAAATATATATATATATGTATAAAGTCTCAAGATAGGAAATAACTTATTTGCAAGGGTTATATGTTATATAAAGAAAATAGAATCGAGCCAGTGTTAAAGTTTATAAAATATCAATTATCAAACATTTAGAAAATATTATGAGATGTCTTAATTAAAGCCAACATATGAAAGGTAGGAATACATTTCGTCTTAAAACATTCCAGCAAAAAGAAGGAAATACCTCACAGGAATTACGTTCGATTTTTCCCAAAACATTTTGATTCCAAAACAGTCCACTGGGTACAAATTTCTTTGAAATATCTTGAAAGCTGTTTTAATGGATTTCGTCAGATGTCATATTGATGCTCATAATATTTAACTTTTCACTTATTTTCTAGCGTAATGGATTCAGTTTATTACAAATTTCTTGCTGAATAACATTTTCATTACTGTTTAAGCATTACTCCCGAAGCGCTAAAAAATAAGGATAGAAAGGCAGTATCGCCTATGTGGACACTGAACACCGAGATCATGTCAGCATTTGCCCTTTTTTGTTCTCTGTCACTTGAAAGTGACAGGGTAATTCTTTGGATTTATATATTACCTTATGGTGTTGTTTCTTTCCAATGAAATGCTTTGCAATGAAATGTTTTAGCAACCGCTCTCCGATAGGTATAAGCTTTTATTGCTATCGGATGAATGCTTTAATTAGGAAAAGGCGCACAGACATATACTTATGCCGCATAAAAATATGCATGACATATTTTCTAATGATTGAAATGGTGTGAACGCTACTTATCGTGCTTTACAAGCATTGTGTTAGAATAGATAAAATAACGACAAGCAAGAAACTCGATTACTATACGTATAAGAATAAAATGGCGCTTGAGGTCTTTAAAAATTCTGCATTTATTCTTGGATAAAACAAACAGAACATTTCTTTCGTGCTGTACATTTCACATTATGGGGTTGCTTATTTATTATAAGTAAATCGAATTTATTACATCAAACGCGCTCCTCCTACCGTAAATTAATTGGACTATGGTAGCAACAATGCACAAAAGAAGTGGACAATAACATGTGGCCAAACTATTATCGCAATCGCGTGAAATCGGCAGTGTCGAATGGTCGTATATATGTTTTTATACAAAAATGATTACCACCTATGTGTTAACGATTTGAAGGACATGAACGCCACCTATCGTGCTTCATATGTACTGCCCTAGAACAGAGTAGAAGTCAATACGAATAGACAGCAAACACAGAAATATTTGTTCACCATTATGTACGAAAATTCATGATCGGTTAATTTATGGTTTTGTTCAGAAACTTATGACTATTTGTTATTTACAAAAACCTTCCTAATATCAAAAGATAATGTGGACGGAATTAACGATTTAACTTTTTTAGAAGAGCGAGAAAATTCATTTATTCGATCTTGTTTTCGAAATTGTTAACAATTTTTTATAGTTACGTCATATAACAGTATATAAATATCCCTTTTCGATGTAGGTGTAAAAAGTGGAGTATAAAATAATAACATTGACGTAGATTGACTGATGTAGATATACCCAAGTTAAGATGTCCAAAGCCTGCTAATCACATGATTTTGTTGGGCAACTGAATACATTGTTTCAAGAGGTGTTACCGGTCTTTCCTCATGCGTCATATCAGCCTTCGAATGGGTCTCCAATTGTAGTGCATTACTAGGTTTGTATATACATATAAATATGTTATATAAACGTGGTGTAAAGTGATCATCGCCCATATAGCTTTTTAGAGACGCAGAAATCAGTTTTTTTGGCTGAACAGTATACGGGAGTAGCAATGGTATTTCCTTATCAGTCCCACTTACAATCTTTAACAATATTCTAATTGCTTTTTCGGTTGTTCAATTACGGTGTGTAAAAAATCGCAAAGTGCGCAAGGTTAATCTTCTATTCTATGCTAAACTGCCAAGAATTGAACTTTACTAATGCAAATGCTGAAAACAACAAGCCTCCAAATGTAAAACTCAATATATAACATCAATTTGTCCTATTGCAGCGAACTAAACATCGTAGATTTTATGGAAGTCACAACTTTTATAAGTTCTTCATATCGTATTAAGAATATTTTAATAATACTCCAAACAGATATTAATTTGCTTTCTTGTTATTAAGGAGAGAAACCGTAGATTTTTCGAAAGCTAAAATACAAAATACAATACTATTGCTTTCGAAAAATGCAAAATTTCTTTTTAACGAAGAAGAAAGTAGAGACATATTTCAATTATTCGAAAATAAAAACAATTTATAACTTTCCGGAATCGCTGATAGAAAATTCAAACCACAAATTATCAACCCTATACTTTTTCACAATTGTCCCTAGAATTCCATGAATTAAATTAAATTAAATTACATTAAATTAAATCAGAAATATTATAATATCGATTACATTTTTCCTTCGTTACTGTCCATGACGTCCGTCTTTTCGCAAAAACATTTCGCTTTTTTTCTGGGGGAAAATCTCTTCTGTGTAATGAAAAGATTTTCTCTTGTACAATTTTCCATTTAAAATATGTTATGTATATGGTTTATTTCATAGTTAGTTTATAGCAAAAATAAATTATTTACATTCATAGTATATTTAGATTGCAGTATTTTGAGCATTTTATAGCAAAGCAAGTAGTTAAACAACAAAAAAAACCTAGTCCTTTTTATTGTATTTTTTTTATAAATTTTACATTAAATATTGTCCTTCTTAGTTTTCGGATGATTTCGTTTTTCTATATTTTTGAAAAGTTTTATATGGGCATGACTTGTTGTTGAAAACGTACATAAAACAAAGCAGCTATGTCTATATTTCAAGTTAGAATTTTCGTATAAAAAACAACTGAAATTGATAAAACATGAAGAAATGATTAAAAAACATAATATTTAATATTAAATGTTTCTTTTACAAGTATGTGTATATTATTAAATTCCACAAACCGGCCTAACTGGATTGTTTGGAAATTAAAATGTGCATATATATGTATATTATATATATGTATATATATATATATATATATATATATACATATATATGTGTATATGTTTATATAGTATATACAGGCCTCAAAGTTGACAATAATTACTAACCTTTAATTTACATATATTTGTAGGTTTGTGGAATTTGATATATATGTACATATATATATATGTATATTGAGCAATTTATGAGTTATAACTTGTGTATTTATTATAAAATTTGAAAACTAAATTTTGAAATTTCATTTTTAATAACAATATTACGTTAAAAGTAATGGAAAATATAAAGTCAAACTTCTAATACATTAAATCTTCACAGTTTTATAAATTTTAATGTTTTAAATATAAATCAATTACGGAATTATACATTTAAAGAATCAACTACTGTTCCTATGGCCAAATATTACAGCCATTGATCAGAATAAGCTGATTGTAGTGTAGTGACCATAATCCATGATGTTCTTCCCCTTTGCTGCATTTGATATTTGAGTATCCTCCTCCTTCGACGTCTGCGCGTGGTGTTAAATCATGCCCTTGATGTGCCTGAAAATCCATTATCTTCTCATTTTACGATGCGGAAAAAAAAGACTGTGGTATTTTTTTCTTTTTCATATTTTATTTTTGAAATATATTATTTTTATATATATTTTCTGTTTTGTTTTCTTTTTGTAATTATTGGCTAACTTTCTTCATCGTTTTGTTTTTGTAGTTGTGTGTTTGTTTTGTTGTTGTTGTTGTTTTTTAGATTAATAATAAATTTATATTAATTATATTAATTATTTTCATGATTTTATATTTTCTTTTTTGTTTTACTCTTTACTTCTGTTGCGTATTTTTCAAATCATTAGTATACATAAAATTAATTAAAAATTATTACATTTAAAAATGTATTTTTTTTTTGTTTATTTCTTTACTCATATATCGTATAACCATTTATTTTTATTTTTTGCGTTTCGACAAAAATCAATTTAATTTTCTTTTTTTCTCTTCTTTTTTTTTTTGTTTTTTTTTTTTAAATGTTTACGTTTTTGATTGCTTGTTTTATTACAATTTTGCTAAAAACTAAATTAAAAAACACATAAAATATAAACTTAGCATATTTATTTTGACATATTAAAAATTAAAAAAATCATAATAATAATAAAAAATTGTATAAAATATCACCTAATAAAAATTACGTATATCAAGTATCATTTTTTTGTATTTTTACTTAAATCATTTTTTTAGTTTTCTCATTTTCATAGTATAGTATATATAAAATAACATAAAGATAACAATGAACAAATCATAAAAAATAATAATTATGATTATAGGAAGTTTGTGGAGGTGTTTAATTTTTTCGGTTTTTTTTTTCATTCTTTAAAAAAATTATGAACACTAAATAAAAGTATATAGTAAAACATAAACAAAGCAAAGCTTTCATCGTATAATTTCTGGTTTTTTAATAATTTCAAAATTATTTTTTTTCAAATTTTTACATTTTCTTCTTTCGTATTTAACATAAAGTACAACAACTATTTTTCTTTCGTATTTAATTTGAGTGTAAGTGATAAAAGCAACTTAGTAATTATATATATATATAGAAAAAAAGCTTTTTCTCGTATGTTATATAAACGCGTTTTATAATATTTCGTTATGATCATTGCCCATATAGCTTTTCAAATTTGTAAAGTTTCTGTTGTGTGTGTGTGTTGGTGTAAGTTAAATCTATCGTCTAAAAGTTGTAGGATTTCTTTTTTCTCTTTCGTGTTGCTTAAAAAAGCTTTCTACAAAGCTTTCTTCAAGGGGATAGGGGAGAGGATATTACTAATATATAATAAAAGAGCTTATAGTTTGTTGTATTTAGTAACCGTTTGTAAGATTAAGTACTTTAGTAATTTTTGTTGTAAGTAAAGTTTTGGGGTTTTGGTTGTGTTATAATTTTAATTTTTCACAAAAATTAAAAGTTTCTTCTAGAGCTTGTGCATAACCTTAAGGTAGTCTCCAGAACCGCGCAAGGTTTTCTTGCCTCGGTCACAGCTTTTCATTACGTATATCGTTTGCTGAAGGGAAAGTGTGTTTCTTCTCTGCTCATTTTCACTTTAAAAATTCTAATTTTTGTTAAGAGAGTTTTTTGTGGCATTTTGTAAATGTAAAACGTTAAGTTTTTCCTTTTAATAATAATTATTAAATACTTTTTTCTTGTTATATGTTACATGTTTTTAAGTATTTATAATAAATTATGGTTTACGTTTTTAGTTTTGTTTAAGAATATTCGTATACTTTTTATTTGAACTTAAGTTTTTTGTAAGTTGTTACTTTTAATTTTATTTCTCTTTAAGGGCGCAAAATTTGTAAGCAAAATTATAAGTTGTTGGTAGTGAAGGGGGATGAAGAAGAAAAATATTTGGCAAGTTGAAACTGTTACGAAAAATATTTAAGGACGTTTTGTGTTGTTTCTTAGTTTGCTTAGTTTCTTTTAGAAAAAATCGTATACTTTTGTTTAAGAAAATTTTTGAGTTTCGTATTTACGTATATTTCTTGAAAGTTTACTTGCTTTACTAAAAGTTCATCTTTTTTAAGAATAAAACAAATTCTCCCAAATGTTATTGTAATTTTGTGATAAGAACGGTAACTATCAGATAGCCATGGAACTAAAAGTCAGTCTCGTTTTTAATGCGATAACTGGCATAGGTTTGTTCCACAGGATTAAATTGTTGTTGAGGTACCTTTAAGAATATTTGGGGATTTTGAAAATAGAAAAAATTTCAATAAATAAAGGTACATTAAGTAAAACCTAATAACTGTTTAGGTGTTAAACATTTATCTTTTCTGAGGGGGAAATAATGAGGGTCAAGAGGATGATGTAAATTATAATATGAAGATATAGGAGAAAAATAAAATTCCTCGTGAGGGATAGGTGGATGTTAGTAAGATTAGTAAACGAATAATAATAATAATAATAGGTATTTCAATTAGTAGTTTTAATTTTAAAAAGTTATACATATTTATATACTATATTGGCGAGCTATATGGGCCTCTTGCAAAAACGAAGTTTCATTTCTTTAAGTCAATTTAAATCTTTTTTTTCTTGTAGTTGCGGTACTTTTTACAATTGTTGTGTTTTTCCTCATTTGTAATTAATAAAAATATTGATTGTTTTTTTTTTATAGTATATTACAATTTCTTCTCATTTTGATAATAAAATATAAAAAACAAAAATATTTTCATGTTAAAATGGCTTTTTGTATGATTTTGTAGGTATCTTTTTTGTAATTTTTTTTTTTTTACTTCAATTATTGCCTTCATTTTCATTCGAAAAAATATTTTTGTTTTTTGCTTTAGTTGGTTTTGTTCTACATAAAAATCCACATTGTAAAGAATAAATTTATGACTATTAGCGGTATGGGAAAAAAATTGCAGCACGTATAGTTTGTTGGGTGGTTGTTGTGGGTGGTAATGACAAAAAAAACATATGACAACCATAAAAACTGCAATAAATTAAAAACTTTGCACTTTTCTCTTAGCTTGTTGGTAGCATAAATAAAAAATTCCTTAGAATTTTCATCGTTTTTAAAGATGTATATTAAAAACTATTACGCACTTTTTTGCTCGAGTGTACAGGTTTTGGTGTATGGCAGCTTCCGTAGGTTTAAAATTGATTTCTTTGGCTATACGTGTTGCAACTTTTTTGTTTGTTTTGTTCTTTTTGTAAGGTAGTTATCAATCATTCATTTCTTTAAAACGTGGCTTTATGTGTTTCTAGGGTTTCTTTAAGTTTTCTTTTTAAAATTTTTGGTAATTTACACATGTTTGTTTTTAAGATTTTTTCGGATTTTTTTTTTATTATTTATATTTTATTTAATCCCAGGGCATTGTGAGCACCCGCTTCGTTTTTGCAAGAAGGTCGTTATCGTACTACGAACATGGGTGCACCACCGCATTGTAGCTCGCCAATATAGGACCATGTGCTCCCGCGAAGGGGGTACTCACAACGTCTGGTGTACTAGCTCCATCGGTGTGTGATGTTGAATCGGCATTACTTCTTCCTTCACCATTAGCTGAACCCAATTCTGGTGGTTTGGTGGTGTCCCGTTCGTCAATTACTAAATCTATTGGCATTTTACCCTTTAAACACGATATATATCGATGACAGAAATTATCGCATAACTCATGTACCTAGGTTGGCAGAGAGCGAGAGAGAGAGAGTGAGCGACAGTGCGCGTAGCGGGCATAGAAGAAAAAAAGAGAGAACAAGAACGGGAATTAGTTTTCTTTTGCAAAAAACAGATTTGTTGTGTTCTTTAAAGGATTTTGTTTGTCGGTGGTTTCTTTTTTTTCATTTTGATGTAAACATTTTCTAGGGTTCATAATGGTGCAAAGTAGCGAATTTATTGCTTACAGTATGAATTAACTAGGAAAATATCGGGAATGTTGGTTGTGGTTGAGTGTATATGTTATATATATAAGTATAGAATTTTTATATACGATATGTAGTTGATAGATAACGATAACAAGATATATGGCTGCTTTTTAGTTTGACAGTCTGTTTCCATAAAACATTCAAAACGGTACAATGAGCGAAAGCATTGGAAATGAGGTTTTTTACCATATATGTTTTTTTAATATGAAGAAATTCATAAAAATAGTAGTATGGTAACCCTACTCCATAAAAACTAAAGTTCTTCAAAATGAAAATCTATTCGACCAATACCAATAAAAGCAAATAGCTATTAATTTGATTGAAGAATAATTTGAATGATTCGTTTTATGGAAATAGGCTGTAAATATATACTTAGAAATAAAGGAATTGTGAAATCAAATACTAAAGAAAAATGCCATTCTTTTAAGTTAAACCTGGATATAATTATAATATTATATAACTTTCAAATGTTGGAAAATATTTTCTCGAATAAAAGAACTTTACTATTTACTAGTAGCTACATAGCTTCAATATCTTGAGAGCGCTGAAAACACAATTTGTTATTTGTATTGTTTCTTTTCTGTATGTACTTTGTTTTAAATAACTGATTCAACATTTTCGCAATAAGCAACAAATTATTTCCTTGAGCGTTTTACCAAAAAAAGTAAATAATTTTTAATAAACGCGTCAGTTCAAACTGTAAGAGTAAACACTGTTAATAAAGTCAACATTTTTAATAACAATCTTAGTACCAAACAACTTTTCATCCAATATTTCAGAAAAAAAAAAAATTTACAAATCTAGCAGTTTAAACCTTTGACCTTCGAGGCTGGTAATGATGTTAACATTTCTTACGAAGTTTTGTTAAGATCCGTAGCAATTGCCGTTCAACTAATCTTTGAAATGTATTAATAAATTAGTACCACGTTGCTTGCATGTGAACTTGAAAATACTCCTTGCGACATTTTCATGTGAGATAATTAGCTACTGTTGTACGAAATGCTAGCAAATTTTGTTAAATGAAAACAGAGAATACATAATACAATTTTCTTGTAAACAAATTAAGCACCAGCCTTTTATATAAAGTTTTCCGAACCAGCTTTGCCAGCCCCTTATTGTTTTTTAACAGGGCATTCACGTTTCAAATTTGAAAATAATGTAGGTTTAGTCTATTCAAAGAAAAAACTTTACCCCACAATGACTGAGAAGTTAATGTTTGAAATTTACTTGGAAGGCTCTCGAAAATACGAATTATTTTGGTGTCTTACATTAATGCTTACATAAACATATAAGGTTTTTCTGTAGCGGATTACAGATTTTCCCCGAAAAGACTTTATATTTCACAAACTTTTGGAAAAGGTAATGAAGACGATGGCATTTTACATTACTGCACTAATATAGAACAATCTCTTATTTAAATGTTGAAAGTAATTCAAAGAACTTTGAAAGCTTTTGCTTGGAAAGCTTTTTTATATCAGTAGTTTTAGAAAGAACCATAACGAGAATCCATATCAAAAAATAAAAATGGTAAAATACATAGAGAACCGAGATTTTTTGAATATTATTTTTCACACTAAAGGAGTATAGCGAAATAACAGCAGAGTTGTTTTTAAAACGTTAAAACCCAAAAAGTCTACTTTGAAAATTACAAGCTCTCCCTTTTAGAATTTTAAGCTTATGCTTTCCAAAACCTTAAAAATCAAAAACTCTTGCTTTTCGCTTCACTTTAAAATGATTGAATTTTGACAAATTACCTACCCTCTCTATATCTCATCTCCTTCATATTTTCTTTTCTCTGTCTAAAACTAAAGCAATTTGCTGACAGCGCAACTCCAAAAAGCAATCCCTCTGCTGTTGTTGTTTGTAGTGATGTGGTTGGTTGGGATAAAAAAAAAAACACATCAAATTCATGATAGACATGCAAATGAGTTTTTGCGTATAATTCGCTTTTTTGCCGTTGCTGCTCTTTTGTTTTTCACATTTTTTGCTTTCGTTTAGTGTAAAAAATGGCGCATTGCATTGGACAGCGCTCATCTAATGGAGGGAACGGGAGGCCTGAACCCTTTTCTGTCCGTCTACTTGCAAGCTCAGAACGCAAGGTTCTGCTGGCTTAATGCCGACCGGGTTTTATTTTTATTTATTTATTTATTTTTTTGACAATGGTCGAATGGCCGGCTGTAACATACGAAAGAAAGCAAAAAACACGCAGAGAATTGGCATAAATATACATTGGTATATTCGCGTCTGCATTGTTGTTTTTGTTGTTCACTGGTTCATATGCATATTGGCCCAAAGGCATCTCTGGTAACCAAGGCTAACTTTATCGCTTACCACCACATTCTCGAATTCGACCGCGTTTTCTATATATCAAATACAGCCAGTTTACCATTTAAGCAACAGTTAGCTCTTACTACAGCCTTGTAGTTGCTACAAATATTCATAGGTAGATACCACAAACGACCTGTTACTGTACATTATAAAAATGCGTTTAAATGCCTACCAGCCAGCCAACCAAAGCTGGGCTTGAACTTTAAATGTAAAGTTGCATTTACTGCAATGTGCATTTTTTCCATTATGTTGAGATAACATTTGAAAGATAATGAATATAGAGTTTGTGTCCGAAAGGGTTCGAAGGGAAAGCTAAATTGTTTAAGCTTTTAAAATGATATAGTAGTCGCGTAGATTGTGTGATGAGCGAGCAGCAGGCTTGTAACATCCGTTTGATATGCAAATCTTGCAAAGCAATGGATACGAATGGAGATCTTTTCGGTTTCCAGGTTTCAGTTGCAGCAGTGTGTGAAATGTGTTTTTGTTTTATTTTTGGGTCCGGCTGGCTGCGTGGCTGACTAGCTGGCTGGTTGTTTCGTTTGTTATCGTGCTCAAAATTTTTGTGTCACTGTTAACAATTTTGTGTGTGTATCATTTTTGAACTTGTTAAACTGGTTTAAGTTTAACTTTTGGTTATTTTTTCGTGTGCTTTGTTTTGTGTCGGAGTTTGGTAAGCTGCTGCTGCCGTCTTCGTCGTTGACGTCGTATCTTTGTATTGACCAGAGCTATCCAGTCAGTCAGTCAGTGATCCCGTCAGCTATTTGTAGATACGGTAAGTGGAGGTTGCAATGTTTTTTTTTTTTTTTTATATTTCGGTTTTCTTACTTTATTTGTGAGGAGACACATCATGAGTGTCTGAAGCCTGTCTTTTTTCAATGGCCGTATAAGCGCGAAAGAGCCCCAAAAGTTTGCGGTCAATGTTAATGTCAACAGAACGAAAAAAACAACGAACGCAAAAATGCAGCAATAAAAGCTTTATTGGAAAAGGAACTGAAAAGTCTGTAACTGTTTCTCTACCTTCAACAGGTTTTGCTAAACTAAATTGCACAAAAATAGCAGTCGAGAAGAAGAAAAGGAAAGTTTTTTCTTTATTTTGGTTTCGAGCAGTAACAGTCCTGAACCAGTGATCAGTAAAAGGACAGCTGAACAGCTGAATTGCAATTCAAATGTACGTTTTCGAATGTAGACGTGAAGGCAAAATGTTGCGGCTAAGTTGTATGTTGCGGGGTAATTTCTAGTAACATGTTGCTTTAAACGGTGAAGACCCGAATTTACAGGGTCTACGAAAAGTACTAGTGAAAGAATGAAATAAATGTAAATTGTGTTAGATTAATTAAAACGCATTCTAACCGATCTATTTGTTGACGTTCGAAATATTTCGCAAATATATCCTTATCAATTGCATTGTGGTGAAGACCACCTTTCTGCAGTTTAGATTACAGTTATTTCAAGTATAATATAATATTTCAGAACATGTTGATGACATCATGCGATGCAAAAACACAATGATAAGAAATATAAATATATATATATAAATATATATATATTGCTGATAATATAATATAAAATATTCTACACATAACAATAAGTTCTACTCGCATTAACGATTTCTTTCTCTTTTCCAATAATTTTCTAATATTAACTCCCTGCAAAGGTGCAACATGCTGCATCATCTTACACAAATATTTTTTCAGCAACATTTTGTCTTGTAATATTAATACATACTCGTATATATATGGTGGTGGAACAAAAACACTTAAACGATATGAAATCCCTCCGTTTCTCTTGGATGTTTAGTTTAGATGTTTCAGGTGCTTGAATGCCAGCAACATGTTGCCAATTAAAATTGTAGAGGTGAACTAATGCAAACGTTAAATTTGGAATAACAGTGTTGTTGTCTTGCAACTATTAGTTACAACTTAATAGCTTTGTTTATCTCAAAACATTGGGAATTATCGTATTGTTAGGATTTTGCTAACATTGAATATTGTAATTTCTTAGCCTTTTCCTTGACCCACTCAGCCCAAAGTCCAGACCAGCGCCTGCAGCTAGGAGATTGTTATTACTCCCTTTAGCTTTTCCTTTCAACGCTGACTGTCCGCCCATGTGGCTGTGCGTTTTGTCTGTCGTTTTTCGTTGCTTTGTGCATAACTACATTTTAAAAATTGTTATGTTTCCTTTATGGTTGTCATTGTTGTGATGTGTGTGTGCGTGAAGTAATATCCCAGAACCAGGAGGAGGTTAAGTGAAGCCTTATGCCTGGCCGGTCAGTAGCGTACATATACAAAACAGTGACAGTGCCCCAGCAAAGACAATGACGACGAGCCAATGCAAGCGACATAACAATCACAATTTGGAATCATTGTCATCAACAACATTGGCAGCAACAACAACAACACAAGCCCCAGCACATGCAGCATAATGTTATCGCACCACATAGCAGCAGCATCGTCATGATTTTCATCATCGTGCTGCTGATGCTGCTGCTGCTGCTGCTGCTGCTCATCATCATTGGTTAAACACAATCACACTCACTTGCTGGCTCAGGCGTTCGTCCATTCAGTCAGTCACTCACTTGGTGTGTTGATGCATTGTTAATGATAATTTTGATTAATTTGTCAAGTGTTGAATTTGACATGTTAAGCGAGTAAAATGCTGACTTGGAACTGGTATATTTTGTGGCCATGTCCCCCAAAGACCATGTCCACCAAAGAGTATGACAGTGTATATAATTGTGTGTGAGTATGTATTTGTAGTGTCTGACGGTGTAACTAACCAAACAACTGTGCATAACTGAGTGACTGTTTGACTCATCGTCATCATCGTTATCGTCATCGTCGTCATTCATTCCTTCCTACTACTCCTACTGCTTATGCTCATCGTCCTAGTCGCTAAGCCCATCGAAGTGATCGCCAAAGTCTGCAACACATAGCAGGCAGCAGCAGAAGCCTCATCATTGTGATGTTGTTGCAACAGCATCTCCATGCAGTAAATGTTGCTTCACTCTTTAACAACCGGCAATTCTATATGAATTCAGGAAATTTATGTATGTTTTTCCGACTTCTTTCCATGGCCCACAACATCAGCAACAGCAGCAACATCTGAAAAATGCCTTTAATTGTTGTTTTGCTTGTTGTATTTGGGTGGCATGTCAACTATTTGCAACATAAAATTATGTTTGTTATGTTTTGTGATAAGTTAATAAAACATACAGAAATTATGACATAAATTACGCGAAATAAAAACCAAAGCACGTCTGAATACCAAAAGAAATATACGATGGGACGTGTTGCAAACTAATTGAGAAATTATGTGAAATGTGAGGGAAAAGCAATAAATATGCAATGCGTCGACAAAATTACAAGAGCAGCTGAAAGCGATGGAAATCTCTTACCAAGAGATAAAATTATTTTGGGAGCCTGTTATGAAAAACTTTTTTGTTGAAGAAATTATTATATATCATAAGCTCTGTAAGTAAATACTGTACTGTATTTACATCAGTGTCCAGTAATGTAGATAAAATTTGGTCAAAGGCAGCTTTAGCTGCACGACTGTTAATATTTTTTTGCGCATTGAGAAGCGTTTTGAAGGCAATTTCCTTTGGACGATGATAGGCATCAAATTTGCTCCCTTAGCTGTATTCTCATGCGCAAAACATCCGTTTACCATTATGAATGATAAATCGTTGTTATTTTTCTAACGAATATACATTAAATACCACTGCACTAGACTCTTCATCGTTTTTTCACAAACGAAACGCAAGCACAGAAAGTGTGTCCATATGATCACCATGTGTTCATCGGGCAAAGGCCTTCATTTTTCACTCTCGCATTTATTGTTGCTGTTCTACATTCATTGAGGTCTCATGTAAATCTGGGATGTAAATTTTCATCATATGTGTACACAGATTAAATCTAATATGGCATAGATATTTTCTAAAACGACTCATTCGATTTTCAATTTCCTTTTACAGATAGCCATGTGAAGGCATTGTCTCCGGTTATAGAATATAGAAAATATTTTCAAAAAATAATGAAAGCTTAACCAAATTTGGAAACCTGTTTAATAGCGTATCTTTTCATGCTTGTTGTTGAAAGGTGGGTTGCTTCATAAAGCTTTATCAAGATTTTTCATTTGCCTTCGAACAAACTCAAAATTTACATAATTACTTATTTAAGTAAATTAGTCTGAAAAGACGATCTTTAGCGTTATGGTTTGCTCAAAAGCAAAAGGAGAGAAAAATTAAGGAAATCTTGGCACTGAAAAAAAAAAGAATGCTTTGCGGAAAACCTGATCAACCAACCAGCCAACAAGCAATGCTTTGTTGTTTCACTGTTAATTTGTTTGTTTAGTTTAGCTTTTATTTAGTTTTTTCTTGCTACGATTTTGGTCATGCTTTGCTTAACTTGTGTTTAATTAATTTCCTTCGCAATGGCGACGGTTGGCGAGCGGCATTGATCTGGTCTGACTTTGAGGGGAAGTCTAAACTTAAGTCGTCCATCATCCGTCCCCGGTAACAAAAGAAAGTTAACATTTTATTTATTAACCGTGAAGTTTTTCAGTGCACAAAAGTCTAGTAATTTGTATATTATTTGTTGTTTTTTTTTTTCTTAGTTCTCCAAAGGGGGAGCCTTCTTAGTACATCATTTGCCATTGAAAATATTATAATTTTGTGTATAAAGTTGTGTAGTTTTTTCATGTCATAAAATTTGGAATTTTATTTGTTAAACGACCATAACCTCAAATTTGTGGGGGCGAAATGAATTTCGACCTAACGCCGCAGGTGATAAAGTATACAATAACGAGCAGAATTCATGGAGAATGGAAATTAATTTAAAATTTTTAGAGGAAGTGGTAAAAAGTGGTGAGAAATACGCATATTTAGTCAAACACAATTAATCAAATACATAAATCACAGGAATAGGCATTAATGAGGTCAAATAAATGTAGCAACATCTGTACGTAAATATGTTTCGGTGCAGAAAAGTTACAGCAACGTTTTACCAACAGTAAAAAGGGAAGTATTGGAGGTTGTAACATCACAAAATAGATTTAAGCTGATATTTTTAGATTTTGGAAAAAAAACTATCAGCTCATCTTTGTTCAAATAGGTTTCGACATCATTCGTAACTAAACATGTTGCGAAGGCATAAAAGTATTTCTGTCTTAACAGCTACTTTTGGATCCCTACTAGAATGGAAACGACGCTCATTAAGGAGACAAAGATGTCAAATGTGTTTCACCAACATTTACTAGATAACTCTTTTTGGTGAAGCAAAAAAATAGTCCTATATTATTAAGACGAAATATAAGAAGCATTAATAATACACGAGCTTTTGGGATTTTGTAGAAGCATTCAATGCAGCAGTTCTCAACGAAACATAATGTATTTCGTTACTTGTCGATAGGTTTCTATATAATTCCTACTAGTTTGCTGGAATGTTTAAAGCCATTTATTGGTAGTTTGAAATTTGCAGTAAACATGTTCAGCAATACGTTTCCTTGATAAACTGTCCATTACAATCACGTTGCTGATTTTTGAAACCTCTGCAATTTGTGGAATGAAAACCAGGTTGAAGGCGCTCCAGACACATTTGTAGGTCGCAACAAGTTGCTATGTCATGATGCTAATAGAAAACTGCACTGAAAATTCCATTAACAACGTCTAATGCAAGAACGCTTTAAAATGTTTAGGAATTTTCGACCACCAAGCTAGTAGCCAGTTATATGTTACCCAAGTTTGTAAGATACTTTAACAAGAATGCAAGAAATGTTAAATACTCAAACCCATTTAAATAGTTATGTTGAAATCAAATTGAAGTTTACCACTGCTAGCCCGGAATTATGATGCAATTTTCTGAATAAAATAAACATTTATACTCACTCATTTCAAATAAAATTTTGCCTAATAATGCAATGGTCTGCTTGTTTCAGACTCATGTTGCTAAATGAAAACTAAACAACTTTGTTAATACCGAAATATACGTTAACAAATTAATTCCGCAATGAGATTTTAGCATTATTTTGAAATTACTCAATTTATTCTAACACTGATAACTTGAAAGTTTGAAGTTTATATTTTATAAGTAAACATGTTTGGCAACGCGTTGTCGTAGCAAACAATATTTCAAACCAATGTAATTTTTGATAAGTTAAAGCATATTTGGAAACCAATTTCGTAAAGGGAGTTACCTACATTTTAACTGATTTTGCAATGGCCAACCATTTTTCATACTCATGTTGCGAAAAGAAAATTAAGTAATTGTAATCAAAATATCATATGTAAGAAGTTATTTCGAAATTACTCAGGTTATCCTAACACTGTCACTGAACTAAAAATATTATCTGAAACACGTATCTGAAAAACAGGTTGAAAGTCGCTTTTCACAAAGACCTTTTTTACATTTTAAAGGAATTTTCATTACGAAATATGTTGTGTATTACTAACATTTTATGGAGAATAAAGTCTTTTGACACACCTTCCCTATTATGGCATTTTTCTTTAATATTTAGCAATACTATGTATGTTTCCTAAAATATTTGTGTCAATACTTACTTTTTCTAATTCTAAAAGGTGAAACCGAAGTACTTGTATTGCTTGCACCATCTGTAAAGAGATCGAAATCGAAACATTCATTTAATTAAAAATCTTTTAAGAAACTTTAAATAGTAAAAAATTCTACATAACATCAACACAATCACCTTGACCTCTGGCACAACAAATGATGTACACTTTTTAAAGTATTTGATTTAACGTGTTGTCTCACGGTAACCAAACGTGTAGGGCATAACAAAAATATTTTAAAAATTATTTAATGTTTTCAAACAGTAATGATGATGATCAAAACAGAGAACCAACACAAAACTTAATGTGTAAATTTTAGAAACACCGGATTCTCTAGTAATACCACATTAAGAGTGAAAGGGGCCGGGAGTTTGACGTATGCGTATCGCAGAATCTTATAAATTAAAATATCATTTTGTAAACTAAAGTCTGTATGATTTTTATTGCCTTTTTCAACTAAATGACAGCTTTACGAGGTAGAACCTCAAAAACCTCGGGACATTCCGCAAAATGACAACTGCATTAGTTTGAGAAACAAATGATGTACAAATGAAAGCATGTTTTATGTACATACGTGTTTTTGCTGCTGTTGTTATTGTTGTCTTCTTAAAGATAATATTGTTCTGGTAATAGCACCACAATTGTGGATACATATTTTGTTACGGCTGCTGGCGTGGAGAGAGAAAACATATGGTTTGTTGGGGCTGTCTAGAAGTGTCATTAAAAATTTGTTTACAAATCCTTTGTATGACACTTAAACAAAAATGTTCTGTTTTGGTTTTATGAGTTTACCAGCGAGCAAAAAAAACCGGGTAAACTATAGTGGTTTGCGGACTTAGACAGACGGACGGACAGGGACTGGGTGCACCGAGCTGCTACTGCTCCCCAGCTATATTAAGTATGTGTTACTAAAATGTTGTTTGAGGCATTTAAATTTTAATGTCGAAGATGAAGCGCAGCGTAATAACCCAACCAACCAACATTTATATACATATAATAAAAACAAAATCTGAAAAACTCAGATGGACAGGCGGGGAGAGCAACTAAATTGCCAGCGACAGTAACAATGATGTTGAGATGTCGGCCATACGAACAGCGGCAGCTACAACACAGCAGCAGCATGCAATGCACATGATGCTTTTACGACGACAAAATGATTTATGAGTTAAAAGTACTTGTTATACGCGCGCAGGCGCACCGTAGTAGACGTCGTTCGCCGGTCATGTGGAATGATTTGCTTCGGCGTTGTTATTGTTTTTTTATAGTCTACTATATGTTCATTCACATGCCACAATTTAATGCATGTTCTTGGCCTTTAAATTGGTAATAAACTAATAATATATGCCATAAATGGATGTGGCAAATATTATGATTTAAAGAAGACATCCAACAATAAAACAGCAAAACGAAAGGGTCCCTGGAACATTTCTCTCTAGCCGTTTTCTTAAGTATTGTATGGAGGTTACAAACGCAATAGCAGTGACACAGTCATAATAAATGCCATAAAATTATTATAATTACTTGATTTGCATTAGAGTTTCCAGTTGCAGCCAGTTTCTGCTACGCTGTGATTAATACCCCAAAGCATTACGTTAACATTTCAAAAAAAGCTTATTTAATTAAATACCGTTTGTTAATTCTAAACCTAAAGAGCAGCGTCGGAGGCAAAACACTGTAGAAAAAAAAAACAAAAACCCATCTTTCCATATTTGTCATTAACACACAACACATCTTGTTATATTATTTCATTTTAATGAATTTAAATCTTTTTTACAAACGAGCTTATACAGTCTCTCCTTCTACTTCTTTACGAGATTCTATCCATATATGTGGGCAGTTTCAACACAAGACCGAGAAAAAATATTTCATTTCAAAATCTTTTAAATGACATTGAACTTGTTGTAGACAGCAAAATATTGCTGACGAAGTCTTTCCACGCTTATATAGCCCCGACCACCCCCTGGCCATACAACACTTCATCATTTGGTCGATATAAGATAGATCTGATGGTGACGGTGATGCTGACGAAGATGACGATGATGATGATGATGCATGTACACATATCTGTCCATACAGCCATTATTCTGTTGTGTGTGACAAATTTATTTTAATTTTTTTATATTAAATTTAATTGAATTAAATTGTTTGAAATGAAAATGGCTGTGATTTTGTTGTAAACGTTTTTCGCGTTTCACAATTTTCTGTATATCTTTTGTTTTTGTTATTGTTGCTTTTTTTTGGGTCAAGGTGTGTTTGTGATAATTCGAGGATTCAATAAACACATATAGAGAAATATTTTTAACTAACCAGTGAATCGACTTCGGGATCTGCTGTGTAGTAGGGTTTTTGTGATCTGATCTGTAAAGAGAGAGTACGAAGTGCATTAATAAAATGTCAAAAAAAGAAAAACATTTTAATAAATTTAAGACAACAGAAAGAAAGTAAACAATTTTATGCAATATTAAGAAAAATTTGTCAATATGTTAGATACTTATAGGAGAAAATTGTGAGCAAAATGTTGCTGAATTCTAGTGTAACCACGTTGGAAGCAGTAACTTTAATATAAATTTGATGGATTCGATTATATTCGACATATTTCTTGAAACTGTCAACTGTTCTTCAGACTTGTAATACTAGAAACAATTTGAAGTTTCACAATTAGTATTAATTGTAATTTGTTTTCAACGTGAAGAAATGTTTCAGCAACATGTTAATTAGTTTACAATATCTTCAATGCTATTCGATCAAAAAAAATTGTATAAAATAAAATAAAACAACTTTTTTGCAGGCAAGATAATAATTTAGTTCACAATTAAATTATAAATTAGTTCTATTAATATAATTTATGCCACCAAATGCAACCTATACTTTCGTATTTAAATAATACTTTGTCTTCTTTTAGATTTGCAAAAAAATTCTAATATAAATTTCAAACATTAAGAGGCAATATAAAATTCACAAATATGTCAGAAATACACAAGAAAAATATGTTCCTATGTTAAAATTAAAAAAAAAAACATTTCAGCAACATATTGCTTTCAATAAATTTTCAATATTTAGGGAATATTTGATAGGCTCTGTGAGTTTGACTTATCAACAACAATATCAGGATAATTCTATGATTCTTGTACATAATATTAGTAAAGCATATGAGAATCAGTAATTGATAGAGTATGTCGCTGTAACATACAATATACTCCTACTGCAGCATCATATTGCTAACAGTAACAAAGATTCCAAGATTGTATGCTATCAACTGTGTAATGTGGGATTAGTAAGCACAATTTGAAAAATTATATCAATATAAATATTCGAAAATCATTCACTGTGTCAGTGCTCTTGTGTATTGGATACAGACTTCTATACTGCTCATACGTTTGTTATGAAATTTTGCCATAATATAGTCCATGTATCTGGGAAAATCCTTACAATGTTCAAAATACGTGCTTTACAAGTCATTTAAAAATTGAGTTGCGTCTTATCAACGAACAACTACAGTTTCAATAGAAGTGAGTAGATTAAGAAACCAATTGAAGTTATTTTATTTTAAATAGCTTTCCTAGTTGTTTTCTTCTCTGCTTCATTAAACTGGCTTTAATTAAAAAAAAATATTTAATTTACAACGTCGTGATTAGATTGTTGTAATGATCGAGTTGACGGCTTCATCAAAAGTTGTCTTAAACGAGGTCCTGCTGTATTTCCAATTTCCATGTCAATTTCGCACATGCTTCGTTTCTTTGTCAAGGATTATTGGCCACCTTAGACCACACACATTTTGTAAGAGACTTACGCAAAACCAGCAGGATCCTAAGGCTGTACCCAAGCCTCAAGAATTGTAAACACGCTTATTATCAGGGTTTCCTTACAACTACTAAATGTTCCTTGAGCAAAAACTACCTGTTCCAATTTTGTTTTGACCGAATTTGGAAAAAAGATGACACAAAACATCAAAGCATGACTAATTCCTAAACTGTAAACATACTTTTCAAGCAATCTCCTTGCAATCTAGGACCAAGCATTTATACGCACACACACACACACACACACAGATATAATATAGCAGCAAATTCTAACGAAATCCCTGTGCCCACAGATAAGCGCCTTCGTACACAACACAATGCGACTTAGTGTCTCCTGCATGAATAAGGAAATTTTAACATTTGTATCTACACACACACACACACACACACACACTTGATGTCGTAAAAAACAATAAACCGAAACCGAAAACTGTGTGTGCTCAGTTTTAGTAATGTAGACCACATTCTCATGAAAAAACAAAAACTACAACAGAAGAGAAATAAACCTAAAAACCGAAGCGTCGACACCGACGACATCAACAGCGACACAATGCTGGGGAGAAAAAGCCACACACTTAGATAAAAATCACTAAAGCAATAAATAGATAAAATGCCACCTAGTAGCTGAACTGCAAAGCAAAATAAAACATCGAGAAGAGCTCAGAACACCCAACCAAAATCTGAGATATGACAAGCATGAAACACAAAACACACAGCAAGCACAGCGCACAGAAAAACAAAACGCTCCAAAGGAATAAAAACACAAAGTATTATGGAATTTTGTAGTTTTGCTTCGCCAAAATCAACTACAAAACATATGTGAGACTAATGATGGCTATAAATCATTAAGGTGTATTCCACTAATATTATTGTTTATATCTGAATGCGGTGGCCTGGCCCCTCTAACCAAAGTGAACCAAAGCGAGTCATGCCAATACGAATTGAACAAAACCGTGCCATACACGTTTATTTTTATTATATATTTTTTTCTCGTTCATATTCATAAACATATTATTGTTTATAGGCAGCGATAAAAACGCTTTAAATACAGTAAAGTCTCGGCTTTAACGACAAATTCAAATAAAAACTTTTCCAAGTTATTCACTAAGGATTATAATAACCTAAAGGAAAAACAGTAAAATAAAATTGCAACCTTCTATATTTTCAAGTATTATTAAACAAATCATATGCTCCTATACTCACATTTCACATATTTTGAGCACTAGAACTACATCCTTTTTGCTCCCTTATGAATCTCTCTCAACCATTTTCAGACGTAACACTGTCATACGAGTATTTATTAAAAACCATTATCATCGTGTGGCATCCCTCCGCATTATTGCAGCCGTTATATATTTGCGTATTAAATACTTGAAGAATTCGATACCAATTTATGAATTTCATCTGAATTCCTTTTTCCTCTTTGTCCCTCCCCCCTAACCCATTCTAGAAAAGCGAAGATAATAAGAATATTTACTTGAAACAAAGCAAATCAATGAAAGCATCCATTCTTCAATATATAATGAACAGAACTTTCAAAAAATACAAAACACCACCTTAGCCAAATTGCGCTGCACTGAATGAGCCACCATTGTTGCCGTTTTGTACCTACTGCCGCCAACAGCAACAGTGCGAGTAAACCATATTTGATTATAGGTTATAAGGCAAAAGTAAGAAAAAAAGAGAAAAACGCTCCTAACCATAACAATTATAATAATATAGTGCAGTACTACAACTCCTCTAACTCCAGTCCACATTACTGTTGGAGTTTTAGACTCTTTTGCCTGCCTCCACTGCTGCTCTTCACCTAACTGAAGTCTTAAACAAAAAAAAAAAAAAAAAAAGGGAAAAATGGAAAAAAGTAAAGGAGAAGTAAAATGGTTGATTGGTTAGTTGGTTGGTTAGTTAGTTGTTGGCTGGTTAAACTCCGGTGGTTACTAATGTTAGCGCATTCTTTTTTAGATACTCTCGTTGTTTTTGTTGGCCTGTAGAGTGAAAACATGCTAAACTGGTTTTTAACAATGGCGTAGCAAACTACATAGTGATCAATGAATTGACAAAATAGCTAAGCGGGGCCAAAACAAAATGATGCCAAAAAGAGAAAAAAAAACAAATCAAGGCACGCAATTTGTTGCCAACTACAACTACGCTACACCCCCAACAAATTTTTGTATTCCATTTTCTTAATTTTGGAAAGTGTTGTTTTTGTTTTTGATGTTTTCTTGTTGTGCTGCTACTTCTTCTGCTCATTATTTAGACACTAAGACGCTAGAGCTTTTTAAAAATACATAAATCATTTTAACAAGTAAATTCACAGCATGAGACGATTGTGCCACAAAATGTTGTTGCTGTTGCTCTATAAATAAATTACACGCAGAGAGCAAGAAAATCCAAAATATTTTGGCTGTGTCGATGATTATGAATTATTTTCTTTTCTCACTTGTAGTGGTTTGGTTTGATTAACGGAAGGACTTATTAAAGAAAAATTCATAAATTTTTGTAAACAATTTCGACATTTTTTTATGACAAAATAATACTACTGGTAATACAACAACTGATAATTGTTTTACATATTTTAAAGGAAATATTGCCAGTATGTAGTGGTAGTGCAACTGATAACTGCTATGACTTTTATTTGCTTTTTATTCAATTTTTTTAGAAGAATATTGCCGACAAACTTGACATTAATCTGCTAATTGCTATAAATTTTACAATTTTTCTTACTGTCTACGATTCTTGCATATTAAACACATAATGCATAATGCATAATGGGTGATAGCAACTTGTTGATGTTTTATCCGAAGTGCCGGCAATATGTTGCTGAAGGACCTAAACATAATGAAATGATTTACAAATGACACAAAACTTTGTTGAAAATAGGAAATTTTTGACCACTAAGAAATACCAACAATTTGTTATTTATATCGTTATAAGTCCAAGCAACATGTTGCTAAAGAACGCACAAGTAGTGCATCAGCAACACATCAGAACAGAACAGCACAAAATAAATCTTTGATTTCATAGTCTTGGCAATGGAGTGCAACGACAAGTCGAAACTACACCAACACCAAACGATAAAAGTTTCAAACCCAGGTGAGTACAATTAAAGCCATAAAGATAACATTTTGAAGGTTTTTTCTGTTTCACTATTATGAGTAATGGGGAGATTTCTTGAATCTACAATATAAGCAACATGTTACTAAAGAACTCACACTTTGGACACATACAAAATTTGTTTACTTTCAATTCCTTTCTGTTGCGTAAAAGTAAAAAATGTATTTCACTTGTTAGGACCTTACCAATAACATGTTGTGCTGAATGTAATAAAAGATGTCATAAATATACGAAGAAATAAGAATTGTATGAGCAACATACTTCTGCATTATGTAGTTTGAAGGCAACATGTTTCTAATAATAATAGCGTTTTCAAAATTAGAAAAAATGGGTCATATCTTTACTATTGTGTTTATTATGTTTATTTATTTATTATTTATATGTATTTACATATTATATTTTATATTATCTGGGAATGTATTATCTAAAAATCTGATTAATATTTAACAACATCGTGTCCCATCCTCTTTAGCCCCTTCAATACCAGCAACATATTGCCAGAATCCCAATACAACCTCAGAAGATTCAAAAATGTCCAGTTTGTTCTTATTTCTATAAACTCAAATGTCACTTTTTTCCATTTTGTGTGATATTGAAAAATCTTTTTAATTTAAAAAAATGATTAGATTCCTAATCAAAAATCAACAAACCAGCACTACCAACAGCAGCAGCAACAACAATAATATATGTGTGAATTATATTTATGTTGCGTTAATTATAAGAATATGATTTATTACACTCTGAAAGCCAAACAACAGCAACAACCACAACAAAAACAACATGAAGCTGCAACAATTTATTATTTTGGCGATATTTTTGCCTGCTGCCAAGCTATAGATGTTGTTGATGTTTTTATTTTTTTTTCTCGTTGCTGTTGGATCCGTGGCGAGATCGAGAGTTGCCGTTGAACGTTATGATTTAATGCGTTTTATATTACCACGTTATATATATTTATTGGTGTTGCTGTGTTGTCTCCGCTGCTGTATATTTTGACAAATTACTTGATTAAAGGTTAATTTGTGTTAAGAATCATTTTCATTTTCGTTTTTATGGTTATATAGTGTTCATGTTTTGGTTTGATTGGCTGGGTGTAAAAAGCTATCTATATTATTTATATATAATTTTACTATATATGAATGCCTGTGTTTGTTATGGCGAATGTCTGCCGTCTAGTGTTAGCAAAACTTTGATTTGAAATCTAAAGTACTTGAATCACATGTGTCATTGGAAATACAGGCGAAATAACAGCAAAAACCCTGATTCGTCGCTATTTCTTTTTTTTATAATACCCCTGGAGACCATCATAAATTTTCATAAATCTAAAAAAACCCAGCTACTAAGGCACATGTCAAATCACAACACTATAAAATTTCGTTATATTATGGGGAGGAATATTGTTTTCCTACCTTTGTGTTGTTTATATTGGAGCGACTGTGCGCGGGTATATGATAGATACTAAACAACTTGAGAACTTTATAAAACTACCGGTGTTCGTACTGACGACATGCAACTAACTGCGTTGCCTCGCAGCTTATGATAAATATAGGAAACATATTTTGATTTTGATTGTTTTGCAAAATAAAAACACCGCCGACTTTGCGCCTTAGCTGCGGTCAATAATTGCCATCATAAATTGATTATACCATGTTTTTAGAACATTCACTTTCAAGCTGTTTCCTCTATCATAACACGGAGAGAGTCGTGGAAGTCATGAGATTTTCTTGTATGTAAAATTTAGATTTGGTATTGTGAAATTTCTAAAGGAACTCATAAAAAGTTGATTATAAGTTCGCTCTTGACAGCACACACCACTTATGATTGAATCAATTAACCCCAATATTCTCACGTGATAGAAAAGATAAGATTTCAGGTTTTGCTTTTTTAATCACTAAGGGGGAAAAACTGAAAACTCCCACGTATAGTTTAGAAATGTTTGGAAATGTCTGTCATAGTGGCGCTAATGCCATATTTCTCTTTACAATTTTTTCTTTTTCTATAACATTATCTGCGCTGGAGAAGAAATCGTTGTATTTGGATACCAAAGTAAAAGTGAAACAAAAACGAATTTAAATTTAACAAACACAATTGGATTATCAAAATAATGGTGATGTTGGTGGTCTTCAAACCTACAACATTTCTCGAGTGTAGAATGGAGGCAGCCAACAACACTTCAAGTAGTACATCATCAACACAGAGCAAGTAAACACAAAGTAAACCTTTGATTACATTTTTACGGTCTCGGTAATGGAGTGGTTTATGGGGCACAACCCAAAACTACTCCACCACCCAACGGTAAGAGTCTCGTACCCATGTAGGTACTATCAAAATCATAAAGATAACATTTTGAACGTACGCATTGCGCTTTTTTCTCTCAGTTCCATTATATGAGCAACATCTACCATTTAGTAAAGGGGGGATTTCGGGGATATACATCAGAGCAGTTTAGCTGAGGTTAGAACTCTACTAGTGAAGTTACACGTGTAATATGAGTACTCTACTCTAGCTTTTCGACTAGAGCGATAATTTGTAGTAATTTCTTAGTGTAATATTTACTTAAAGCATTTGTGTTCAGCAACATGTGTTGTTTGATTTGTTTTCCGTTTTTTATTTGCTATTCCCCATTATCTTTACAACACTTCTGCTGCTGCTGCTGCTGGTAGAAGAAATATTGTATGCGACACGACTCCACTCTATTTTATAGAGGCGACAGTCAGTAGACACGACAAATAGCTATCATCGACTACTATAAAATTGTTGTGGCTATATTTAACTTCTTTTGGAAAGAAATGATAATTTTTGTGTAACCAAATATAACAAACCAAATAAAGAAACAACAACAGATAAACCGTTGTCGTTTTGTTACGGCTGCAAGTGTCAATATTTATTAACAACACAGATTTTTGTTTCATGCCATCAACTACTTCTACTTCCAGCAATTGGTTTATGATCGTAGCATAGCACGAAATACTTTCGCTGTCATTTGTTAATCTGTCTTGAATTCTAAGGTAATGTTTAATTAGGGATTTTAGTTAAAAAAAAGAAACAACAACAACGCGTAACTACAAAATGTTTATAAACATCCGGTAGTAAGCAAAGAGATATTGGAGATAGATAAAAGGCGAGTAAACGAGATTTCACATGAATATTAAAGGTTAAACGTATAAATAAAATGCAAATGGAAGAAAATGTTGTCAAGTAGGAATATCAAGCTACATATGTAGTCATGAGATTTGAGAACAATTTTTGTTTCCACAACTTTAACAAAAGCAGCTGTGGAAATAAGATAAAGTTTTAGTTCAGCATCCCTCCCATTTAAACACGAGTTGGAAAACACAATTTCCTTATATTTTTGAGAAAAATCGAAATTAATTAGCAATTTTGGTTTCAAAAAAATTAGACCACAAAATGTTTACTAGAATAAATATAAATATTGGGATATCTGAAAAATTATTGGTGATATAAAAAGATGTCAAATGCAAGAAATTTTGTATAAAGATTTTTAAAAGCAAATAATAGAAGCGCTACGAAAAAAAGTGCGTATATTTGCACAGAATTTCCATTTATAGCGGAAATTTTTTTTGTACTGCATTTGTAGATTTAGCAAAAGATAAACTTTAATTCAATGTTGCTCAATACTGGATACAAATTTATTATTAATTTTGAATTGAATTCCTATAATGTGCTGCAGAATTCATAAATATTGTCAAAACTATCGGTTTTCATAAAGATTTAGTTCAGATGAAAAAAAGTTCGTGAAGTAAACGAACAGCTTTTTGTTATCGCATTAATAATTCTGATACATTTTTTTTTATTTTGAAGGGATTTCATTTTTATTAAATAGGGTTACCACCAAAGCTATTGTACTATTTTTGTGAAATTTTTTTTATTTATTTGTGTATGCAATTATTCAGCAGCAACTTGCTGCTAAATCCCTAACTATTGCTGATATATTAGTCCGCGCAACAATTTTAGTTCAATTGCATGAGAAATCAGCAACCAATTAAGTCGTGCATTTTGCTAGAGTGGTAAAGATGTTGCTGAAAATGATGTCGTATCATTAAGTTTTTATTTCAGTAGCTTTCTGCCCAAAATTTGATGTATTTTCAAGAATAAATCGTATTATTTTATGATTTTCTATAAAAGTTATAACATTCTACTGTTTCTAACATTCTTAATACAATTTAAATTTTGTAAGAAATTACCAAAGTGCAAAAAATGTTGCTTGAAAATTTGCAGGGTCAAATAAAAAGCTAAATATAGTCTACGAAATATTGCCAAATCTCTAAGTGTTACAAAAGAATATTATTTTTAAATAATTAAGAAAATTTTGTTTTACATAAAAATTGTGGTACAACATTTTTAGAACATTGACCGAATTTTTTTCTCCAGTTTTTATTGTAACGTATTTTAAGACAACTTTGTATTTGGTCAAAAAACAGGTGTCCAGCAAACACTTTTAATCAAAAATATGTTTATCCACATTTTCACAAGATCAATTGACATTTTTTTCGTACATCAAATGTTTTATATATTTTGAAAACGTCATTCGAGACCTATTAATCGTAATATTTGTAAAATTTCCACAAGAACAAATTTGCCGTATCTAACAAAGTTTCAGAAATGTTTTCCTGCTTTAAGATATTACTTCAATTCAAATCGTATAAGAAATATAGTGCCAAATTTCTTCATGTCGCTGTTTAATTCAGAAACATTACACTGTGCAAAATTTTCATTAACAATTATGCTGGTGTGAGTACGTATTCCTCTTCATAATCACTACATTTTCCCAACAAATTCCCACATATTTTTAGCGAAAATGACTTTTTGCTTTCACAACATACACATTTTGTGGCTATTTTTAACGTAAATACGTAAGGAAACTGTTGTTTGTTTTTTGCACCCAACTTTCGTACGCTTTCATTAAGAATTTGCGTAATAGAACAGAAATATTTTCGTTTTTTCCACTACCGCCACCAAGACCATTAGAGGCAACCACCAGCACCACCAGCAACATCACCTCTCAATTAATAAACATTTCTGTATTGGTTTGTCGATACTCTTATATAGCTTATAAACAACACAAAAGGCAGCACAGTTTTTTTAAAGTAAACATACATATCGACGTAGAGAACATAGAAATGTGCTGTTGCCTGCCTATAAGCAACATAAGTTCACATCAATCATCGACTATTTCGAAAAATTTGTTCGAAATTCAAAATAAAAAAATTGAATTTTGAAAAAAAAAATCATTTACCAAAAATTGTAATGAAAAATAAACGTTTTGAAAGCGTTTTCGTGGCTGTTGTTGTTTCTCGAAATATTTATAGAAAAATAAATAATTTGAAGTGAAAATAAGAGACGAGGTGTCCTCAAAAAAGTTATAAAAATTAATATTTGAAAAAAAATAAAAAACAAAACAAGCAAACGAAAACGTCGCTGTTCATTGGATGTTGGTCACTGTGGAAAAAAAAACATTGCTTTCTTAACACTGAGAGAAGGGCGCCAATTTTCAAACATTTCTTTGGCGTTGTTTATTTAAATAATGGAAATTCATGATTGGCATATGTTAACTGATGGGGTTCTCGATAGCTACTTGTGGCTTCCACTGGCTGTGTTGATATTGGCGGCGTCTAATTTGATTTCTTTTCAAATCAAATTATTATAAACAAAACATGCTAAAAGCGCTGGTTGGTGGCAAGGCCTCACTAACATTTGCTGTTTAAGGAAATTATGTCAAATCGTATTACACCTCCTGTTATGAAAGCCCTAAAAAATGAGATTTTTATCCCCACCCCTTGTAAGAGTAAACAAGACACACGCTGATCACGCTGTCGGTATATGCGTAAATTTAAAAAGCGAAATGCGCAGTACTGGCAACAAACCCTCCCCGGTATACACTGTTGCATATGTTGCACATGGTCGAGTTTCTTTTTCATTTTCTCATTCCTAATCTTTTGTTTGTGTCTTTCAATTGAAAATACCACTGCGTACGCAAACCATTTAAATATTGCTCTTTTCGCTGTTCAGAATTTCTTCTCACACAAAAGAAACGAATCCTTTTTAAGGTCTACCAATGCCCTAATGTTGGTGTGTATGTGTGTGTGTGTGTGTGTGTGTGTGTGCGTGGTGTGCCTGTGCTCGCGCTTATTCATTGTGTAGTGATTTTTGAAAACAATGAATTGGAATTAAAATGAAATTTAAAACCTTTACCTAAGGGTTGAATAAAAGAAAAAATTAAAAGAAAAGCCATCCATACATGATTTGTCTGTTACTACTCAGAAACAAAGGTAAATCCTGAACTCATTTTTTATCATTGCCAGAGACCAGTAATGTTATTCACCAACAAAAGAGATTAACGTGAAGAACGAAAAAAAACCCCAACGTATTTCAAAGAGAATATGAAGAAGAGACTTTCAGTTGCAGCACTAAAATATTTATAGCAAAAGGTTGTGTGTACCTGTTTTCGAAATCGTCAATAAATTCTACTTTTGTAATGTTTTAGGAATTCAACAAATAAATGATCATTTTAACCTTATAACATTTTCGAAATACTGAATTACCGGGGATCGGCTTTTAGTGAAAATATTTTGTTTTAGTACACTATCAAGACAAAGGAAAGGTAGAGAAGAAACAATCACATGTAGATAATTGGGGTGGATGCTTTAAAACTAATGCTGTCTCATTGCTAAATATACCAGCATCAAATTTATGGGAAGTCGGACATCAAGATTTTTTATAAAAGCGCCCTCAAACTGAAAAGTTAAACAAAGACGAATTGATTAAACATCAGTAGAATCTTGCATTAATCGAGTAAATGAATGTCTATTTAACACTGTTATTGTGCAACGAGTACTGCTTCCAGTACACGATAATCATGCTACAAAACAACAAAAAAAAAAAACTGTTGCTGTTGTACACAATGTTAGGAATTGTGTATAAATGTTAGGATTTGTACAAAATCTTTAAATATAAACGAATTGTGAAGAGTTATCTAACCAGAGTATCTGTTTGAAGATATGGGCGAATTTAAAGAACGTATCTACAAAATGGTCTTCAAGTAACAAATGTTGCATCACCATTTTAAGTTTATAACAAATTTCACATTTTAAGAACATTTTTAAATTATTTCAAACTATTATTTCAAATGTCAGCAGAACGATGCTAATAAAACCTTCCCCCAGCTCTTCCAAAGTCCTGTCTTTAAATTTTGACAAAACGGAAATTTTGAACACAATTATGCATAATTGGAAAAATGACACTAAAAATGGAACATATTTAATACATCTGGTTTTGCAGTTTAAATTGGGGAACTCTTGAGTAAATCCTCCATATTATAGTATTTTGCCGCATTAACCATTAAAGTGTTTACAAACATTTGTCCTTGAAAGATGAGATTTATGGAAATATTATCAAATTATTAAAAATAAACTCAACATGTAACATTTGTATTTATAGAAAACTTTTACGTGTTGCTGTATTTATGATTTTATATAGCAATATATTGTAGCCGTGAATATTTATACCCGTTAAAACTCTACATAACGGAGTGACAACAAAACGTTCTGTAAATATCATTGGAGTTATAGCTCCGAAAGCAAACAATTAGTCTATAATTCATAAGATCATAAATTACCTCGAAAAAAGTTCCGGCAACTACGCCAAAAAGGCATGAGAAAGAAAAGGAATTGTGAGGAAAACTAATCCTCCGTTCTCATTGTTGATTGGTGTATTGGAAAAAATTCAATGAACGAAAAGCTGGGCATTTTCGGTAGACATCCACTTTACATGTGCATAATCTGCTTATAAGTAAATACTCATACTCGTGTACTTGAATGGACCAACAAAATCGAATCAGTCGTAAAGGGATGTGAAGATGGGTCTTGTGTGTGATTATAGACTCTCTTGACCATTCACAAAACACTTAAAAACATTTCCAATTTGAAAATATCTTCTGACCTCACAGCGGTACACTGTTAAGAATTAAAAATTCGATGTGATTCGATTAACTTAAGTGTAATTCATTTATAATGTAATTCTCCCTGCATTATAATTTAATAAAATTTATTATACAAATCTATAATTGCTGCTGTGCCAAACTTCTTCTAAATATTTGCTTTGGAGCCCACTTACATTCTTTTTGACTTAGGTTAGTAGATCTAGAACACTTCTGCATTTTGCTTTCCCCTCGAAAAAATTCTACTTTCTGTAGTACCGATTACAATGTCTTTTGAGATTATTCCCTTTTCTTCGAATTACTCGCCTTGTCATTTTTATGACATAACCATATGTTTAGCAGTTGGTAGTGTGAGACAGTGGCAGCGGTTCGGTGCTGATTCTTGATTATCTGAGCATTTTAATTTCCTTAAATTTCGTGTTAAATGATCTTCTAAGATTATGCTGAAGATTCTATAAGAAACCATACGATAATAAACGAGACTTAAACAGTTTAACTGCGCCTAACAATAAGCGTCTGCATTTACCCCACCAAAGTAAAACAAAGAAAAATGAGACGATTTTGTGTGTGAGTTTTTCAAGTGCCATTGTGGAGGATTTACTCAAGAGTTTCCTAATTTAAACTGCAAAACCAGATGT
The DNA here is from genome assembly GCA_019455685.1 of Philornis downsi. Classification (NCBI taxonomy): domain Eukaryota; kingdom Metazoa; phylum Arthropoda; class Insecta; order Diptera; family Muscidae; genus Philornis; species Philornis downsi. The sequence goes on along the minus strand of JAHXMU010037168.1, from coordinate 23,856 downwards.
ATTAAATATGTTCCATTTTTAGTGTCATTCTTCTAATTATGCTTGATTGTGTTCAAAATTTCCGTTTTGTCAAAATTTAAAGAAACTAACCACCAACTTCATTTTTGAGGGGGGACTTTGGGGAAGAGTTGGGGGAAAGTTTTATTAGCATCGTGCTGCTGACATTTGAAATAATTTACGATGTTTAAAACATCAAAAATGAATTGTATTTTATGCATTCCATAACCAGACCATCATATATGTATATGCTAATGATAATGGCTTTGATGTAACAAGAAGTTTCTCCAGAACCTCATAGTGACGAGTTGTTGTACGATTTGATATGAAGATGATCATTACCATACTTATGGTTTTTATGAAGTTACTAATGTTAAAGAGACTCAATGGCTGCTTGTTTTTATAGCGCATCCGTCTGTCCTTGCGTATTTAAATGCTATGTAATATTGCATGCATTTTACTGCAATGATCTTATATGTATGTTGGGTAGTGCCTCCGCGCATACAACAACTATTTTTATGAAATATTTTGTTTGTTAAAGTGCTCGGATGCTAAGTTTTGGGTTTGTTTTTATTTTTATTCTTTGTTTTGAAAGAGCATTTTTCCTGAATGCTTATAGAGTTTTAGAGCAAAGACGCGCGCGATAACGCATTAAAAATCTCATCATTTCAGGCACCATCATCATCAGCAGCCGCCGCAACAACTTCACCAGCCGCCTCAAAATCATCGTCATATACGATGTGTTGTAAAAACAGACTTGGGCTTCTTGCTATTATGCACTTGCCAATACTTTTGTAGATATTTTTTGCCACATAAATTTCATCTGTTTTCAGAATGCAGTAGTAGGATTTTATTTTTCATTCAAGTGGCATGCAAAATATATGAGAAAATTGCGTCTCCCAAAAGGAAGTTGTTGCAAAACTGATGTTTTTATTTATGCATCATTTGGAATTTTGACAGCTTGGGCCAAGACTATAAAAAGGAAGAGCAGTTAAGAAGACTTGGATCTTGAAAAGCATTTCATTAAACATTTAACAATGTTTGAAAGTTTAATTAACACGATCAAGTTTTGAACAAACATTCAAAATTTCTCTCACCCAGGTTTCCCTACTTTTGCCAGTTTGTTATATGATAATAGACAATTTTTCAAGATCAGTAAGATGTTTACTTTAATTTCAAACGTTTGTCAATTGGTCAATTGTTCAGTTGTTTGATCATATGTATGAGTATGATGTACATATCTCAAAATAAAGCCAATGATTTTACGACGTCCACAGATTCGGTTGTCAATCCGTCTGGCCGTCTGCTGTAGTGTTAGCTTTACTAATGATGCGACTAAAAAAATGCTTTATTTTAAAATGATATTTTTAAAATTCATGAGAGAAATCAAGAGATTAAAATCATCATCATCGTCTTACTCAGCTCGTCAACAGCAAACAGCAACAGCAGTCGCAGCATGGCGGTCATCATCATCATCACCATCATCACATGTATGCTTGATGCCAGATCTTCTTATAGAACCTGATGCAGTCATAAAGATTGCAAAGACATTGTATTTATAATGCCTGCCTGCTGCCTCCTCACATAGTACGTAGAAGAAAAGGAAGAAAGTGACGACTGGCCCGAAGAGGACGTTGAAACACATTGGTTCGAGTGTAAAGAATTTTTCAGCTTCAATTGTTATTAACACTTGGCAAACAACCGCCAACACATCCAAGATTTTATAAGATATTTCTAAAACATCGAGAGGATTTCAATACGTTTCCAACCAAAAAAAGCAACGATGGTTTTTTGATTTTTAAATTTTATTTTATTTCATTTCATAGCAGCAAACGACCTGACTTAATGGGTTAATTTCAAGAGCTGCTTTCACGATCATTTGATGGTGGTGGATATGTGATGGTGGCGGTGGCGGTAGGGGCGCTGATGATCAACATCATATGTTGAAATTTAATGTTTTTGCTTCATAATTTCTGTTCTTGTTTTTTTTTTTTTTTTTTTGTTACTGCTGCTGCCGTTGTTGTTGTGAATGTTAATATGTACGTGGTGTCTTAAAACCTCACCAAAACTATACAAAGAAGATGAACAACACCACAGCGACGACCAAGAAAGCAATGAAAATAAAACCAAAACACAAAAAACTTTAAATGACGTCGTCGTTTTGGCTGTTTTGTGGCGATGATTAATGAAGTGCCAGAAAATAAAGATCATCATTATTGTAAGATATTTAAAGCATAGAGTGTAGTGTGCACATACACACATAATTGAAATAGCATAAAAAAAGTATGAATAAGGAAAAACAATTTAAGTGATTCACTCTTTTAAGGAAAAAGGAGGCCCAAACGAATCGTAAGCATTAACAGATAAGCGAAAATGTATGATGACATTTTGTTGGCAATTTAAACAAAAAACCAAGACTAAAGAAATACAAATTATGTTATAATTGATTATGCACAAAAATGTTGCTGCAACATGTTTACAACAATATTTGTTGTCTCAGATAACGGCTTGGTGACTAAACGACGTTGCGTCTTCTTTCCTTTTTGTTCTAATATTTTGAAATGTCAAATGTTGAGTTTCTTTTCTTAAATCATAAATACAAACGTGTTGTTTTACATGAAGATATAGGAAATATTGCAAAATGTCATGTATTGTGTTCCAATCATTGAATTTTACAGTTATTCAAATTCTTAATCATTTTATTAATAAACTAATTCGTTTATCTTGTTATTTGGCTCCTTTAAATTGTGATCACAATTCAACAACACATTGCTGTAATTATGATCTTTTATCATTTGGTCATTGTACTAAGGTTAAGCAGAAGAAAGCCGATTAAAATGATGATAAGTGATATACTTAAGACAAAATGTTGCAACAACACGCCGACAGATCTACACGAACCATAGACACAAACAAATATTTTTATTTTCATTTAGAAGTTATAAAGATGTGCTTGTCGACACTCTAATTCTTTATTATTCTTTATTCTTTATTATTCCGTTCGTAACAACTATTAAAGAACTCTTTGGACACCTCATAATGTATATCATCAATATGATAACCGATTTCCGCGGAAATATGTATCGATTTAAGCCATCTGTCCTTCCGCTCACATGTTTTTTTTTTAAAGCACGATGAAAACTAAGCAGCTTGGTGTAAGAGGATAAAATTTTGCACAAATATCATAATTATAACCATGGAGAAGATAGGTTCGAAGTTCCGATCTAATTAGACAGAATCGAACTCAATATTTTAAGAATTTTGCAAAAAAAAAAAAAAAAAACAAAAACAAAAAAATATATATATTAATAAGTTTTATTATTTTTAAATTTCTACACCAATTTTGGATGTGATTATGAGAACCCGATTGAGTCGGTATGTTATGTGTGAGAATTGGGGTTCATAACACTGACATTTATTCAGCGATGCACTGGAATATAGTCCAGCATCACAAGTGGACGATATTGGGTCAGTAAATAAAAACTTGCACATACATATATGTACTGAAACTACCTCTTAAAGCAGTAATTTTCCAGAATTGTTACCCGAATTTTACCATTTTGTCATTAATCAAAAGTAATATGCGGAAGATGTTGATGCACACGGTAAAGAGACGTTTTTAAGAGACAGTCCTACCTGTGACGAGCTTAATGAAAAATACTAAAATATCGAAATATTTGTTCGAAACCGAAATTAAATCGGATTATTATGTACGAGAAGTAGGCGTTATTTAGGCTCTGACTAATATAGAGATGAGCCGGTGTAATGCCCGCAACACTGTGATTTGTAATTCAAATTAGATGGTATATAGAATTTGATCCATCCGAACACTTGTTCCCTTTCCAGTTTTACTCCCATCTATTAGTTTAATTTTCAAGATGATCGAGTTATTGAATTTTTAAATTTGCTACTCAACCTGTTTCTATACCCACCAATTGTTTTCATTTTAAAATTTGGTTCAATGGATTTATAAAAAAAAACTGTTTTATAAGTTGGTGCAATTGAAACCATTGTTATAGCATGTCTGCTGGCAATTTATTAAACTTATTTGATGTTTATTCTCGTTTGAAAATTTCAGCGTGTTGCTTGCAATATGTAGCTACAAAAATATATTTTGCAGCAACATATTGTAGTTGTATAAATTCATATAAGTTGTGTCATTTTTTGTAGCCTAGCGAACTTTTACGAAACTTTTTGTGTACAACTTTTGTGAAAGTTTTCCCTATTGCTTAGCTACAGACTATAGGGGCAACATGTACCTTAAAACATAATACGACACAACAATTCCTTGATTAACGAATTTGGTTAAGCAACTGGTGTAATATGGTAGTTCTTCCCAATCGCTTATTTGCTTAAAATCCTGGTGTTTTTTATCCATCAATAAATAAATGTTGCAGCAGCATGTTGCATGACATAATAAAAATGTAATATTATATAGCATTGTTGACTCTTTGTAATCTTAAATTAAATCTAAATATTTTTTATTTAATTAAAACAATTTGATGTGTTATCATCCCATGTTTATGGCTCCAAATAGATGTTGCTGCAACATTTTCTTACGTTTGTAAACCAATAGTTCCTGTTAATTGTCTACTTCTACTTACCTGTTTACTAAACATAGCAATATCTTCATTAAACGATTCTGACGAACACACATCACCACCTTGCACACCAGGTTCTCTGGGCGTACATGTGGCCAATTCACATTTTTCAAATATTAGAGCCAACAGCGGGAATAGGGGATGTCTGAGGGCAGAAAAAGGAAAATAAACAAATTAAATCGAAAATCAAATCAAATCAAATATTTTCAAGCATTAGAATCAGCACAAGAACCACATGAGGAGAAGCGTAGAAAGTAGTGCTTAAATTTGTTTACACTAATGGCGACAAGAAACCGCCGTCATCATCATCATCACAAGCGTTGCCATCGTGTTCATAGCCGTCGTTGTTGTCCGCCGCAGCCACCGCTGCCGCTTTAGCAACATCATGATGCCCATGATGAGTGGCGGTGGGCAGAAGCAACGTACAGCAACTGAGGCGTCTTCGGCGAAGGAAATTGAAATGGGTGGGAGGGGGAAAATCAGGGGCCTTTAGAAACTGTAATATTGGATGGTGGCACTCTGTATCGAGAATATAAAACATACTCATTAAATACCACATACTTACCAGTGGTATAAATGTCTGAATGTTTGTGTGTGTGTGTGTATGTGTGCGTGTCCGTGTGTGCGATTTTGTGTGTATGTTTATAAGTGCATTCAACATTTGGTATTTTAATTAGAGCATAAGTTAAAGGAAATGCTATGCATTTCTGAAATGCCAATTTTAGATGGATATTCTTTTCGTTTTTTCTTCTATTTGTTTTAGCCTCATCTATTTTCGCTGTTAGGCATATAGCAAGAAATCATATACGGATTTTGCAATACATGCAAAAACGCTAATTATGAATAAAAGGAAGCGAGATTGAAGTTTTATAGAAAGGGAAATGGTTGGCGCTTGCAACACAGCATGTGGAAGAATATGGGCGATGGATGTGAAGGTAATGAAAGCGTTTTAGCCGAAGGCCAAGCAAACAAGTAAGATTTTCAAATCAGTGGCTAAAGACAACAAGCTGCAGCTGTTAGCTGCAGAATCTATATATAAACAAAATTCCACAATCTGAATAATGTTCTTTAAAATCGCACGAAATGCAATTAGTTGTTGCTGCAACATGAGACTGAAAATTAAAAAGCTCCAATAAAATGTATTCAGCTTGATTTATGCTAATCCTGCCCGATCGTTAAATTTCTTCTATACAATATTTTCCAAGCGGTTGATTTTATGTGTTGCTGCAACATGTTGCCTTATTTATAAGCCTTGCGAAATTCCCGCCAAAACTTTTCAGCAGAAAAAGAAGAAGAAATCAGTGTTTCTTCTTTCTATGCCGGTTCATAAATTAAAATTGTAAATCAACAAGTTTGTATGCTCCGCTATTCTGCCCGCAAAAGCCAATATCAACCATGAAAACCCAAACAACAGCCGCAACGTCAACAACAACAGCAAATGTGTAGTAGTAAAAGTGTTTTGACAAGGAGGCCTGTTTTAAATGCACGAAATTGTAATAAATCTTTCCTCATATTGTTGTTGCTGCTGCTGTTGTGTTGCTGTTGTTGGTGTTGTTGTTATAAAAGGCTACTGTATGTAAACATTGGCATAAACACATCCTCAGCTATGTATGAATGTCTGTATATATATGTACATAGCATATATACCGACAATATTGTCTTTTTTTCCGTTTCATCTGTAATTTATTACTATCTTTTTAACTGTCAAAATTTGTGTGTTGTCTGTTTTTTTGTGTGAAAACCATTCAGACGACACATTTTTAAGAGAGTAGGGAATACTCTTAAGAGCCATTCGAAGAGACCATTTTTTCGAGTTGTCATCTCGTGTGATGTTGCTGGCTGGCAGGCTGGTTTTGAGGGGCTTATAGATGGATGTAAACATTTGCAATGTCATTGTTGACAGCTTAGACATATTTGTTGATAGGTTTTCTTCTTGGTTGATTCTTTTCATGTTTGTGTCACATGTTGACCAATTTATGTCAGAAAAAAAAATTGTATTCTTACGGATTTTTATTGTTTTCATCGTTTTTGGTCTTCTGAATAAAAGCTGAAAGTTTTGTTTGCTGTGATGCGTTGATGGGGACTCAAGAAAGAAAATGACAAATTGTTTTATAAGAAACATACAGCAAAATATTAGAATAATTCTCTACTGCAAGGCAGAGGAGGACGAAGTGGAATGGACTTCCGTGTGTTTTATCTAAATGATAAATGATGTTTGGATGCGTGCTCTACTATAGTACAACGTAGTCATATGCAAATTTCTCTGGCTGTACATGAGCGTGTGGACGAAAGAGTGTAACGTACCACAGTGAATGAGTGACCAGTGCTAAGGCAGTTAGTGCCTTAGTGTCAGAAACATCTGCTGCAAAACTGGCCATTTATGTTGAGTTTTGTGAATACAATGAATGCTCACTTTCCGGTTTTCTTTTGTTTGAAGGATTACGCACACACACATAAACACGCTACCGACATCGGGAAGAGGTAAAAACCAGCCGGAGCTCTACAAATTGCACCTGAGTTTTTTCCTCGGTGGCCACACATTTTTACCCCTAAGTTTTTGTTCTTCGCAGCAACAAAGGAGTTTTGTTCTTGCCAACATAAACTCTATAATTTTTCAATTAGTATTTCAAATGGTCTTTAAAGTTCCTGTTTTTCCAATACAGTATCTGTTTGCCTTAATCATTTATTAAAAGGTTTTTAGCGGGTGTTTTTTGTTTTGTTGTTTTTTTTTTTTTTTTTTTTTTTTGTTCGTCACCTCTCACACATGACTGAACACGAATTGGCGGAGGAGACCCTTCTTCCCAAAAAAAAAAAAAAAAAAAAAGAAATTAAAACAAAAACCGCTTAATAAAATAACTGTCACATTGCTTGAACACACTTGTCAGCGTTTTTCTTTTCTTTCATTTCAGACCAATTTCTTGTAATTATGGCCTCCTGAGTGCAGCAAACGGAGTGTGATATTTGCTTTCGATGTGTCCGTTGACTCGGAGTACCACATCGAACGTCAAGTGCTAAACCCCTGGGAGATATACCAATGAAAAGGTAAACAGGCCAAGAGCCATCACTACACTTGACTATATCACATAAACACATACGAAAAAAGGTGTTAAGTTCTTAATAAAGAAAAGAAGCGTGGTATAAAAAAGTAAGCGCAAAAAAGTGCACTAAGACGTGTTATAAAATGCTGTAAGTTATTTTGTTATCTCACAGTTTGCCTTGTTCTTAGCAAAAGAATTCTTCGCCCAATAATTAAGTTTTATGATTATGACAATACAAAGAAATTCACATCAACAGGCATTTTGCTTTGGCCGCAGAGAGCGCGAGCGAGTCGGGTTTGTTTAGGGCGGAATGCCGGTGGAAGGTGTTAAGTGATCATAACTGTTAGGAAAATTGCATAATTATTGAAATACTTGAGGAAGAATATAAACAAATTTTAAGAGAAAGGAAAGGAGGGAATGCCTTCCATAATAAGCAATCAAGTATTGATGGCCGAGCAATAATGTTGCTAGTTGGAAAGTGGAAAGTTCAAAAGTGATTTGTACAATTATAGAAAAGCTTTAGGAAAAAATTAATACGTATTTCAGAAAAGAAATTACATATATAATGTCATATAATTACGAAAAGAAATACCATTTTGCTTGGCAGCAACGTATTGAAGGCCAATTAAACGAAATGAAACGCAACAGGAAAGTAAACATATTTTTATGGAAGAAATTACATTTTTGTGTTGCAGCAGTATATTGATTGGCGACCAAATAGCTTGCTGAAAAGAAGATTTTTAGAAATCTACGTGGTAATGAAGAAGCTTAAAAAACCCCAATTGCACAGCCAACAAGTTATTTAGTGATAAGGTCGGCATGTCAAGTATGTACCAGTAATTTTCAAACTATCTTAAACTTCGTATGTTTTGGAGCAACATCTTGCCAAAATGTTTCATTTTTTTTCTAAGAAATTTGTTTTCATAAATGAAAAAGGACACAAATGATAAATGAGTAAATAGAGAAGCACGTACTTTGTAGGCCAAAATTCACGCATAAATTTACCATGAGATAGCCATATTCAGCAGCAACAGGTTGTCAAATGTTGGTCTTTTCATTAATTTGAGAAAACAGATATAATCTATTTTGGTTGCTAACAATGTACTCGTAGATCGAAGAAAAGCTGTGACCACAAGTTGATGGACATGATCAAAGCTATGGAAATAATAGAAATGTACCATTTTTTGTGGGATGCTACAGCAATTTTGAAGCCATGTTGCAAGAAATATTTGTGGTAAACACACTGTAATTATGCTCTGAATCTTTTTACCTTTTTAAGCCAATAATTTATTTAGCTTTATTAATTTTAAACTTGCCAAAAATGTTTGTATATTGCAGCAATATGTTGGTAAAACCGCCTCTGTCAAACAAACTCAGATTGCATGCACGAAACGACCACTAACTACTTCAATGAGATAAGCATAAATCAGCATGCTGCTGGAGAGTCAATGACGTTTGCAAATGGAATATTATATTAATAAGAGGAATATGAATGGTTATTTTGGGTGACTAGGCTATTAAGTTGTAGTAACTTTCAAGTGATCATAAATACTATATATGTTGCAGCAACACGCTACATAAGGTTTTTAGTAAAATCACTTAATTGTTTTCCGGCTTTAACCGCCAGAGAAAACAATTCTGGTAACAAACAAAATCTACAGTCTACAATCTAGGTAGTAACGACTCTCACTTGCTTTGCTAGCAAAAAATTGTTTTGAAATTTGCAATATTTTGCAGAAGCACGTTGGCAAAACTGAAACCCTCTAAATGTGTTTATTGAATTCAACGCAATTAAGTGCTAAAAGCTAAATTTTAAAAATGCCAAATCGATATATTTATATATATATATCATTTATTAGCCAACCAAAAGATTGGTTAATGCTCACTTATCATATCAAGACGTGCTAATATATTTTGCATTAATAACATAAAATTATTCATTTAATCAAAATCAAGCATACAAATTCCCTTCTTGGCTTTAATCAAACACATGTTTTCACTTCATTATTGCATATTTTGCCTCATTGTCTTGTTGACTCATTAATTGTTTGCCGTGGCTGTGGCTGTTGCTGTTGGTACTCTATAATACATTACATTTCAAAAATATGACAAATATGTCATTGTATGTCAATACAGACTGACAAGTAGTTAACACTCTTTAAGATGTTTGTTAAGTGGTTCAAATTAAAATACAAATAATAATCATATTTTGCACTGCTCTTTGCCGCTCGCTCTTGGCGTACATAAAAGGGTGAGTTTTTCATACACTTCCAATTCAGCAATGTCCGCATATTTGTTTTCTTATAATAACAGATTAATTATTGTCTCAAAGTTTTCTTTTGAAGGCGAGAGGCGAGAGGGGCAACAAAAAAAAAAAAAAAACCGACAGCTAAGAAATATGATTGATTGCACGGCATAAATGAATATCAAGGAATGCGTAGACACATATTTGCTGTCGCCGCACAGCAAAATTAAAATGCCTAAGACAGAAATTAGCACCTTTATTTCCAAGGTATTATAAAGCAAAATAAAAAAACAATAAATTTCTATTATAATTCCTTGATATTAAGCAGGCCAAAAACGTCAGTTAACAAACCCCTAATTTGGCATTTAATTTAGTGAAGTGTGTGTGCGTGCGGTTTTTTTATGGAGAGGTTTGTCTATAAGATCAACAAAAACGCCCACAAAAGTATAGGTTGAGTAAGGAAAACTACACTTTAATTAAATAAAAAAGAAACCATTTAAGAACAGAAGAACAGAGAGGAAATATAGGCGCAGGACATAAAGGGATACTCGTACATTGGAAAGGAAGTAGATTTTATAACGCACAAGAGTCAACATTGAGTGTAAACAATTAAAGAAGACTTTTATTAATGGGTTCTATAGCTGATTTGAAAAGTTTCTGTTGCTGATTTGCTGCAATACTTACTCATATATAGCATCCTTATCACGTTTATGTACTTCGGGTATTGCACCCATTAAATGATTAGTAACCGGTGATACATGACTAGGTGTACCATGGCCACCAGCCGCACCGGCTGTGTGGTATCCATGCATGCCAACTGTGGCCGCTGCTGCAGCAGCATGTGTCATGTGTGGTGAGTGATGTGATGGTAGGCCTTGTAATCCAGGCGGCCGATGACCAACATGTGGATCATACATGGCAGCTGCTGCAGCACCCGAGTCCATTCCATAGCCATGCAGGCCATCATCATACTAGATTTTTAAAGAAACGTGGGAGAAACGTGAATAAAGAGAATTTTCGGTTAACTTTCAAAGTAACATAAATTGTAAGGCTGAGAAAAACAATGATAAGGAATTATGCGGTTATGGTGTGAAATATGTTGCTGCCACATATTGCACTTGTTTATAGTGACAACAATAGCAAATGTCTTTTGTTACCCCAAATTTCGAAACTTTCTAGTACCATTAAATTAATCTACGAATTTTGTATTGCAAGATGTTAAAGACGCAATTTTGAAGACACATGTTGCCGAATAAAAGCGACTACAATGAAATAATATTGCTGCTAACCTATTTGGCAGTTACTGTCTGACTGACAGCCAATATGTGTAATAATGTTGCTGCTAACGCAATTTACATTTGTTATCTAACTGACAATATACTGCTAACAAGTAGCAAAAATAGTTGCCATAACTGTCCTATTTTGTTGGTTTAAAAAACTACGAATACGCCGAAATTATTGTTGCTTTTAAAACAATTTCGATTTTTTGCTTAAACTATTTTTAGCAACATATTAAAGGCGCATGTTGTTAAAGAAATGTGCAAAATATTGCAGCTGCCCATCATGTGCCTAAAGTAACCAACAACTTCTATATTGTTGCTGATCAGATATTCTTGCTGTGCTGTGTTATTGATCTCCTCTTGATTTTCTTAGCAATTCTTCACCAAAATGAACCCTCCACCCTTCTCCCGTTATAGAGAATTGACTTATCTGTTAAATTCATGGTGTTCAGAGTATTTAACCTTTATTTCAAAACATCACGTTGGCCACCCAAAATCAGTTAACTAAGTAGGTAGGTAGTTAGGTAGGGTAGGACAGGGTAGGGTTGGGAGAGTGTAAAAACTTTAAAAAATTTTGAAAAATATTCCCACACACCAAAATGTGGAATTCTTGTCACCCATAATACCAACTGTGGACACTGAGACGTGTATATATCAAAAATTTATCGTGAACAGACATCGTCACCATCACCATCAACGTAGTCATCAACAACATATCTCTACAATCGTACGTTGCCAGCGTTTATCAGCAGTACGCTGTACGCTGATACAGCAACAACACTAATAAGCTTGACCTTGTAGTAACAGCCTTAACTTCAAACCGTCTTAACGTTTTTTGCATACGAAATGTACAAATGATTTGTTTTGTGTATTATTACTTTTGTTAAACGGTTTTAAGCTATGTCGCCGGTTTTTGTTTCGACCAAAGCACTTCTTTAACGCCACTTTATTAGCTGAAAGAAGCGAAAACAAAAACGCTGGGAGAGCAGCGGTGCACAAAACTTTTTCACTTGACAATGTCAACCACGTTTGAAACGACAAACGCAGCACTGGCACCGGCACCGGCACCGGCTCCGGCACTAGCAACCGAACCCAACCAAAACTTAAGCGTATCAACAACAGCAACGGTTGTTGGGTTACCTCTAACAACACATAGCACCAAGAGTAGCAACATCACAGTTACAACAGAGGTGGAAAGAACACGGCAACGATGACGATGACGACAACGATGAATGAACGTTGATGATTGTTAAGATTTTTATCATTTTATAAAATACAAAACTCTTCAACTTGAGAGTTCACACTGCATATATAAACTGTAGTGTGTTCTTTTCATGCTACGAGAGTTTTGTCAAACGGCGTCGAGTTTCGCTTGTTTCTTCGTATTCTTTTACTTCATTTGCAGCAGGTTATGCTATCCGGGGCTATGAGTAATGTCAGCTGGTATAGTTTAGGAGTTTGCCACCTTATCGATTTGAAAAGATCTCTCGACAATTGTGTTTTGCTGTGTGTCTTAAGCAGCAATTGACACATTGATGTAAAATGTCAACAATGACAATCAACGCGAAGCAACCAAATCTTGTGTAGTAAATTTTCGAAAGGGGCAAATGAAACGGACCCTTCTTGCAATGGCCCCAAAACAAGTGTTAATGATTATAATCTGTTGTGTTTATAGGCAACAGTACCGGCAGCAGCACTAAGAGACTGAGGCTGTGGCTGCTACGGCAAGGAATATTAAAATCTATACATATAAACCGTTCGTTTCCTCTCTCTCCAAAACCACCTGCACTAGCTTTGCGTTTATTTGTTTGTACGAGTATGTCTGATAACAAAAGTCTCATAAAAAGACGGTGGTAGACTACATACATATATTATTATTGTAAAGGCTTTTGTGGCATACAAACGACGAAAAAATCCCATTTTACTGCTATTGTTTGTTGGAACAGAAAAGCACAAACCTTTCTCAATATCAAACCAGCTTGAAACTAGCGACAACTGCCAGCAACAGAGCCAGCCAGAATGCCAGCAACAAAAAATTGTCCTCCAGATACATACACAAGATTAGCAAAAGACTTCATTTCACATACATGCATTTCGCAGAGTGGCAAACACCAAGCAAAGCCTTTTCAAAACCAACAACAACAACAGCAAAAAACGTCAGCAACAAACCATGTGCAGTTGAGAGAGTGGACGGTTTCGTCTCCAGTACATTGCTGGCGGTGCTGCTGCAAGTTGTTTATTGTTCAAGTTTTGTGGGTTAAAGTCGCGGCTCAGATATTTGTCATTTACGTCTTTTTTCCTACGATACATATGCAAGTACATACATACATACATACATATACACCAAAAAGGTATATTTTGTGCTGCTCGGCAAAACGAAATACACAACCAAAAAAAAAAAACCTTAAGAAAGATTGTCTAAAAGCAGTTAAACTATAAAGTTGTTATGCTAATTTTTGTAGTTTAGTTGGTTGATGCGATTGTTGTTGTTGCTGGTGCAGTTGCATAGATAAACAGAAGAACATTGGGAAAATGACAAAGAAATCACAGGAAACAGGAAATACTTTGCGAACGTAGAAGAAGAAATTCATTATGAAAATAACAATCATAGCTATAGGTTCTACAGCGAATTCTAAAGCTATAAAAAATGAAGGTGATATTTGAAATAATTGCAAAATTTCAAAATATAACAATGTTGCTGCGGCAAGTTGCTATATAGCAAATATTTCTTCGATACTGTTGGCATAAGTTTTTATAGAATTCTGTTTTATAAATTATTTTAGTTATAAAAACGAGCAATTTGGAAATTGCAACGAGTTGTATTAATAGCAATAGCTGTTGCTGGAATTTTACTGAAATTTTTTCTTTGGAGATGTCCTTACTATCTGTTTGTTCATAATAACATTTGTATCAAAAGCTCAACAACCATGACTACTTGAGAAATTGAAAATGTTGCAGCAATATTAAGATGTCGTACGATGCTCAGGATAGTTCTAAAAGTTGTAAATTTCCAATAAATCATTTGCAATATTGTTAAGTTTCAAATGTTGCAACAACATGTTGGATCTTAATAAGAAATGTAGTAACTGTCGTGGGGTACCCCGTCGGACGCCTCGACAGTTTCAACATTTTCTACAATAAGGACTGTCGGCAAAACCCGTAGCTCTCTTCCTAAGAGAGTTTTGAAAGTGAAAAATTGTCAACTAATTATTTGTAATATTGATAAATTGCAAAATATTTGTAAATGTTTCGTCAACATGTGGGGAAAAGAAAATGTTGCTGCATCACGATTAACAACATTGTTATTCCTCAATTTTTTTTTTTTGTAAAGCAAAGATTTTTACTTAGTGTTGGAAAAAAAATGTAAAAACAATTTTTTTGAAGAAGGATTGTTGATATACTTTACTCCACATTATCTTAAAAAGCTAACAAAAAAACAGAAAGAACGGTTCGAAATTAAACTGTTTTGAAATGTTGCAGCAACATGTTGCTTTAAAAAAATATCTCAGCCATTACTGCAAAAAATCTTATTATTTCTTTTTCGTACAACTTTTGAAATGTTACAACTGAATAAATGCCTGAAAATACTGGCCTTTAGAAAATGCTGTTATAAGGTATCCAAACGACGCTGCACAATAATTTCTAAAAACTTTTCATTCGAAAAAAAACTATGTTGCAGCAACACGGTGTTATTTGTCTAAAATTTTCAAAACATTGAAAAGTAAATGTCGAAAGAAGTTTGTGTTTAATATTGCCTTGGACCACGGTCACATAATACTGCCATCTATTTATTGAGTGCTGTAGTACTTATTTTTTGGTACTTCTATTCACAGATTAAATGAAAATCCGTAAAAATCATCGAAATCATGAATTGACACATTCAGACATTCGCTCAAAGATTTGCTGCACTCTAGGGAATTATTCTGTTGAATGGTTAACCAAATTTTTGAAGAAATTTTGTATCATTGGTCAACATGCTTTCAATAGCATTCATAATATCTAAATCATCGACAACTTCTTTTGGCCAATATTTCTGGTAGTTCATGCGAATGAAATTGATTTTAGACGGCTTCTTTTGTATTTGTTTTAGATATCAGTAGTTTTTATTGATTTTTTACGTCATTTTCTTGAAGAAACTATTTAAAATTCGTATGTTTTTCAGACGCTTTTGTAGTTCCGCTGCTTCAGTTTACCATAAAATTTGATATTTTAATGATTTTTGCTAATTTCTTCTGTGTTTAGTTTTATGTCTATTTCAATTTATTGAAAAATTATCTACATTTTGTTTTTTCTGCTTTTCGTTATATTTCAAGCTGAAAATATCGCTAACCTTAACACGTGATTACTGGTTTTCTCGCTTGTAGTTTAGTATATTTTCATAACAAAACGTTAACATGAAAACTTGTTTTGACTCTTAAGATGGACGATCTTTTAGGTGATTATAGCCAATAACCCTTTACAAAGAAGAAAAAACGAAAGAACAAAAATGGTACTTACAACGAAAAGATAATGACCTCAGCTATAAAGTAGTCCGAAACTTAAGAATGAAATTGATATGGATAGATAGGGAGATGGATGTTGCGATAGTCAAATGTGAATGTGAATGTAAAGGTGATATGTTAGCTTTCAAGAGAGAAAGAGAGAAGATAGTCAGATATGTCGATGGCTTGTTAAATACATATATTTGTGTGCTTCCAAAATTTACATAATTGAGTATTCCAAAAGCCGTGTGACAAACAAGTTCTTTACTGATTTATTTGAAGGGAACCACATATATTTTCTGTGAAATATTTTTACTTATTATTGATTTTCTGGTGATTTTCTTTCAAAGTGAGCCAAAATAAAACCACCCACAATTTTTTCTGAAATTGTTGGTTGGTGTCGCTGACGGCCGCCGCCTCTTCTACTGTCCGTTTATGGATGGATACACATACTATATTTAAAAAGCATCGGAATCATTTTGTTTCGATTTCAAGTGTTGTATGTTTTTGACAACATCACAAAACAACTCTTACCCAGCCATACACGAGAGTTCTGAAAGACTAACTAAATACAATGAATGGCTGGCTGGCTGACGGCCGACGTCCCATGTTGCTGTTATACCAACGTATATTACGTCAATTCATATTATTATGCAAGTATGAAGAATGAAAAACATTCTTCTGCTCTCATACATGAAATTCCTTACAAAACTAAGGGGAATACAGACAGCATAGTCACAGAGGCCGTCGCCATCACCTCCCACTTAGTTGTAGGGGTTGGGGAGGCCAAAGCAGCAAATAAAAACCCCCAACACAAAACTGTATACTCTGGTTAAACACGTGTAATTCAAGGTAGTTTTTTTTAATATTGCTGTTGCTACTCTATTGTTGTTATGGGTATATAAAACATAACTGCTACAACAATAACACCAACACCAGCAGTAACATCTATTATATTATATATGTGAATACATGTCTGTTTGTACGCTGATTATCATAATACATACCGAACATACAGACGTACAACGTACAGGCATATTCATAACTATGTTATGTAGCAGTGCCTACCGCCAAAGGAGCGGAGCGTGCTTTTCCACTATTAAGCTTTGCTGTTTTGTAGTTTAGCAAGAATTCTGTTCAGTTCAGTATTAGTTTCGGGTTCAAAACTTAATTTAATATTTATACTTAAGCATAAGATTGTTGAAACAACAACACCAGTGCTCTGCATAACCTACAACAAACAAAAATAAAACAAGGAACAATTTGATGATTTTCATTTTCGTTTTATTTTTTTTCTATTTTGGCTGGTTCAATAGAAAAAAATCACGCGATTTCCAATAGGGTGCTCGCATAGCATACAAAATTCCTAGAAAATATAAAACGAGCAGCGTATTATTTAAAATAAATCGTAGTCGCGATTTATTCTGGCGCAATTATGAAACATAAAGGAAATTCGCACATTTCTTGAAATTTTAGGGGAGTGTGAACAGCGTAAACAAGCAAATATTTTAGAGATTTCTTAATAAGATTTTGTTTATGACTATAATTGCGAAATATTTCTGAAACATGTTGCTGGAACACTTAGTCGTGAAACGTGTTGCTAAGGCAAAAATATAAAGTAAATGTTAAAAAAATGCATAACCTACAATTTGTAGGTGTTAAAGAAAATAGCTAATAAAGTCCGTATAATTTCATTTCATTAACTGCTTGCTAAATTTAAAACTACTTGAACGTTTCTTGTATCAAGTTTTTGCATTTCTAAAGTGTGTGGAGGAAAAACGTAAATATTCTGCGCGATGATTTCGCTTACAACCTACTGCACAAGCAAATGTTTCTGATACATGTTCAAATCAAAAACTGATCAAAACTTAATGTTTAAAAAAGTCATTTGCCATTCTAACACTTGCTTTAATTAAACGTCGTTTTCAGAATGGTCTCCCTGCCAACTCTATCTCAGATTGTGATTTGTTCTACATTTGTTGTATGTTTTGGCTCTTCATACTTTATGCATTCAATGTGTCCAGAAGAATTCTACTACGTATGGAAAAAGGAGGCCTAAAACTCTTGATGTCATAAATCATTTAATCACTTTCATCTAAATTCACACATATACCAGCACAACTCGAATAGTCATGTGCCTCTTTGTGTAGGCTCTCCATAACAAAGTGTTGTATGGTCATAGAAAAGCTGTTTTATCAACAACATTATATCAACACGGCCAAAGACCATACGTAGTATGTTCGAGCAACGACAGAAAATATGCATATAACATATTTTTGCTTATAAACAAATATTTCATTTTTCACTAACGCAAAAACCAAAACAAACTTATTCAGAAAAACAGACAAAAACTCATCCGAAAAAAAACTTTAAATAACGTGAACTTGAAATGGCTGGTCTGCTAGGGAGGTGAGAACACTATGACAATACTGGACAAAAACTTTACACATTGGCCCATCAGCTTTACTAGGCTTAAAAATATATTTGTTGCAGCCAGAGGGGTACAGATGGAAGCGAAGTAGTTGGTACATTCTAGGTTTTGCTGTGTTGAGCTTTGGCAATATTGCGAATTGTTTGCAATTTTGTGGCAAGATTCAAATACCAACACTCTAAGCAATGTTGCTCAAAATGAGGAAGGGCTGCTACACTATGTACGAGTATAGTATACATACCAGTGACAATGAATGCAGATGGAATGTAGGTATAGCACACTTTTTTCGGGGAAAACAGGGGCTACAAATATGTTTTAAAGCCCCTAACGTAGGAGGGTGGAAGGCGACCTTTTTAGGTCGTCATTGTTGGTGAACTTCTAATACATAGACTGCCCTTACTTTTACGTTGTGTGTTGCAGCGTATTTCCTGCTGCAACACAATGTTGCGTTGAGTATTACTGCAAACCCTGATAAAATTGCATTCACAGTTTTATCTATGGATGTGTGTGTGTGCGTGCGTGTGTGTATGCTGAACATAGCCGACATATGTAGGTTTATATACTCTCATATCTTTACACTACATATCCACCACATGGATATGCAAATTTTTGCGATGCACTTTTTCGAAAATGAAATCCTGCCGCTACCATCCCCACCACCACCTCGGCAAATTGAACTAGGGGGAGTGCCGCATGGAGTATAGTGTGACCTCCCACCTAGGTCGTTGCTCACATGACGATAGATGTAGTATGTGTAGGATATAGTAGTGAGCTTTTTTTGCCTAGTTTTGTTTTAAAAACCAGACACATTTACAGACAGTTTAGAGTGGTTTTGATATCTAACTACCACTGATGACGATGATGGCAAAGCAACAATTTGCTTTTAAAGGTTATATGCAACATTTGTTTTCGCAAACCGAAAAAAACACTACACACACACATAGATATGTATAAGCAATAAATGGATTTATGTAGTTAAAAATGTGCAGTATATAGAAACATGAGTAGAGTGATCTATATACATATATCTATAGGAGTGTTTCGAAAAATATACAAACAACTTTTTACTATTTTCTGTAATAGTGTGTTAAATATCAACACAACATTTTGTGTTTGAGCAGAAAGAAATGACAGGGATTTTGGAAATCATTTCGATTTCTTTCAAAAATGTATTCAAGAGTTACCAGCCAAGTTAACTTAACATTTTGTATGAAAGATCAAAGATATTAAAAATTATATTTAGTTGATGAATTTTATTTAAAGATTACCTTGAACATGCCATGAAATTTAAGACGTTTTGTGAAAAATATTTCACTTTAGCACTTGTACGAGTATAATAATATTAACTTTAGTTCATTTTTGTTGATTTCTCCTTTTTTACTTTGGGGGTGTTATCGTTTTCTTTCCATGCCTCTCCAACAAAATTGTGTTTTTTTTTTATTTCTCTTAAATGATTTCTAACATTTTTGTTCAAGACAAATGATTGGACACTCCCATGTTTGGTTTCGCTCTTGGTAACGTTTCAGGTTTGAGATTATTGTGATGGGAATCCATTTTTCTGTTTTTATAGCTAAATGGTATTAGACGCTTAATTTTTAAGGTATGTTAAAACAATTTAGTTTCATCGTGTTTCATCATGTGTAGAAAAACACGAAAAATGAGTTAGGTAGGATCTACAACATGAAGAAATGAAGTCATGGACGTCTGACATAAAAATCATTGGGAAATTTTGTGAATGAAAACAATTTGTTTAAAAAATTCGTTTATTCTAAATGTTTTGAAAATTTTAATAAATTCAAATTTCGAAATTAAAAGTAATAGCTACAAAAACTAATAAAGTGAATCGTTGATACAAAAAAAAAAAAAAAAATTTTGGAAATTATAACAATATTATTGGCTATAGTCTGCGTTTTCCATTCCATTAGGGACTCTTAAATATTATTTTCCGTGATTCTTTTCTATTATTTAACGATTCCAAAACGAACAACATAGAAGGGGAGACGCCCGCTTGTATGTACTGCATCTAAAATACTACAAGGTTACCTAATAGTAATCTCAATTGTGGAAAAGATTTTATTTCTGCAAAAGGGTTCATATGTGATTGTGCTGACACAGCAATAAAGCATCGAGCGTCATATTCTTTCAGAATTATATCTCTGTTACATTCCTTAAGTACAGTCTCTCTTGTTGCACAACGGCAATAACCTGATTTCCTACAGTTACAACTATTTCAAATGGAAAAAATGATTTATTTGTGAACAAAATTTATTTGGGCTTTCAAATTTTTTTCCATCCAAGACAACTAAATAATATTTGCAAATGCCTCGATAGTTGAAGCAGATTTGGACTCGTTTTGGTCCTGCTTTTCGCCCATTAATTCATCAATGCCCACTCGAGACTTGGAATAGCTCCCAAACAAAGAAGTCTGCTGCAGTCAAATAAGGCGATAGAGCTATTACTTTCATGCCTTCCTGTATAAACATTTATTGAAAACTTAAATTATGTAAAAAGAAGCACAGAAGACTGAATCGTTCTTATTCTGTGCGGCGCATACCTAAATAAAAATTTCTAAAATTTCTTAATCGTTAGTTAACCATATAAATATCGTTAAGTCGGACACTGCAAGTAAATCAAAGCTTCAGAATTATCTTATAAATCATGATTGAAAGGTATCCGAAAAATTTAAGGTGAAAGCGAATATATTGCTTTATTACAGACTTAACAAAAGTAGATAATCAGTTTGCCGTAGAGCCGTGAAATTATTCCCAATTACTTACCAAAAGAAATTAGAGAGAGAGGCAGACGTTAACCAAATAAAAGGTAGGCAGCCGCATTAAAAATTTAAAACAGAAATTTTTATTTTTTTATTGTTTTTTTTATTATATTACAAAAAGCCTTAACAATTTTACTATCGATTTTAAATCAAATTTTTTCCCTAATTTTGAAATTTGATACCACTACTATACTACTATGCATATGAACTAATTTTGACTTTTTTTCGTCTTGCTTTCAAAGTCATTTCACTTCTAGTTTTTTGATGCTTTTGTGTTATTATTCAATTAACCATCATGGTTTTAAACCACTTTCAATCACTGTCTAACTGCTATTGACATGACAAATTAGCAATACCTTCATAGATTTTGGGGTAATTTTACTAAAGACTCTACTCTAAACAAATCAATAATGAAATGTTGGTAAAGTAAATCCCGTAAATATTTACTTAATCACTTAACACTATTCATAAGAGTTTGAGTTAAACTAGGTAAATTTTGAAAATTAATAAAAGTATTGGAAATTTAGTTAAAAAAAAACAATGGATTTGTATCGTTAACTCTTTGCTTTTTAATTTTATAACGCTAGTTTCAAGACGTTCAACTAAATGTGAGAACAGTTATTACAGATATTTATAAAAATTATTTTAACAGGGTCGTAGACGTCATGGATTTTATTATTTTGGCGTTACTTTAAATTCTCTTGGACTTTCAATTTGTTTACTTCATGATTTAATTACAATTCCAAGGCAATAGATTACAATTTTTTTTTAAGAAATTTGTGTTCTTAATCAGTTTTAAGTCCTTCTGTTAGTAGGTTTTTCGTTTGGGGTTCGTAATTAACAATTGTTGGGGCTCTTCGAGCCATGCAGCAGGCTACCAATTCAATTATTTTTTTCACAACTTCAAACTGAATAAAAATGGTTGTTTAATTAAAATCTCCTGGTAAAATGTTGCAAGTTTTTCGTAAACATTCTATGTTCTTAACCAGGTTTTTCGATTTGGAGTTGTTGTGGTCCTTCGAGCTAGGTTAATACTATTTCACTCTTTGATTCACCCGACGTAGGTGTATCTTAATGAGTTCGAACAATTAGTTAACAATGAGAATCAAATAGTAGTCGCTAACATCATCAAAAGTATATCTAGACTCAATTAAATTATTTCTTCGAACATTGAAAATATTTTTCATGCTTGAATTTACGAGGGCCATTAGACACGTTGAGGCGACTTTATTCGTGTCTTCTCAATGCTTCAATCAGTTCAATGTATTGGAATTTTGTGTACCAAATGCGGGCATTTCTTAAATTTTCTCTTTCTTAGTTGTAGTTTTTTCAACATAAAGTTGTCTGTTTTCTTTTTGCTGTTGTGTTGTTTTTAATAATTTTATTTATTTGTTTATTATTTACTTCTCCCTGCCATACACAGTGATACAATTCAATATTAAACATTAAATAATACCGGTCAAGTTATTTTGGGGGCGCAGGCTGGCCTGTTTGGTCTGGTCTACTGCTGTGCTGTTGCCACATTGGAAAAACATTTTCATGGACAGCCGGCAAATTTTCCGAATGCGAATCATTATGAAGACGGTGTTGACGACGTATTTGTGCATGTGTTTTGGTGTTGATACTACTATTGCTTGATCATTATTATTTGTATAGCAGCAATATTGTAGGCAAAATATTTTTTCCTCGAACTCTGAGGTTTACCACACACCAAATAGTCATACAGCACACACGCCTATCGATTCCCGTCCAGAATTTTCTCACGGCAGTAAGCAATTTACAGGCACAACGAAGAAACGTAAATAATTCAAATAAAATTATTTGTCATAATGGAAAGAAGTGAAATTTTAAAAGAATTCTAGTAAATATGCAAATATTTGCTTCAACATTTTTTTTGCTGGTAGAACTCGAAAAAGTATTCCATGGCCAGTCTTGATAATGCGGCAATTGCGTGCCTGCTGCAAGTACAAGACAATATGCAACACAAAAGAGGACACTTAACTCCGGCAATGACGACATTGTTAAATTCAAAATAATTGCAACTTTGTTCCAACCACACAACTCACCGGCCACACGACTTGAGATCGGTCACAAAACGCAATTGCATTTGAGTGCTCTCTTCTATCATGAAAATTACTTAATTCATGGTGTCTCCAGTTGCCACAAAACGCCAAGAGAGAACCTTAAGACAAAAAGTGAAAATGTGTTTATGTCCTCATATTAACAGCTTAACATATAATTTAAAAGATATCACAAATAACGGTTTAACAACAGACTTCCGTGTTAAGAAACATCATGGCCCGGTGATTTGACTCTTTGTGCCAAAAAAAAAAAAACAAGAAAAGAAAAGAAAGTCCATTACAAAACGGCGGCATTTGAGGAGCCAGCAAAAATTTCTTTGTTATATATTTAACGTGAAAGGAAAAACACATTTCTTTGTTGTATTTAATTTAATCATTTCAATTTTCAGTTTTCTTAAATTACTTTTAATTTAACTCTCACACACCAGAGTCGTCCATAGAAGAAATATATTAAGTACCTACAGTTATTGGGGGGTCTTACTAAATCGCGTACTGTGTTGCTCTGTTCAAGTATGCACGCAGAAAGGAACAAAAAAAATTGTACAACTTTTAACTTGAAACATTTAGATAAGTAACTGACTGACTGACGGACGACGGCGTTAGTGATGGTGATGGTGGTGTTCGCTCGTCTTCTGATGGTGCACGTCGTTGCTCATTAAATTAAATGAACCATCAGCACGCAATTTATTTTCTTAATACAAAATTGTTGTAGTATTTTGCTGTTTGTTTCTTTTTCGTTGTTGTCTCGACCAAGCAAAACAAAAAAAAAAAAAAAAACAGAATAAACTTAAGAAAAACGTTTTTTAAAAATTAAAACAAAAATTTACGCAAACACTTCGGTTTAAGGTTCACTCACGCATACTCGAGCTTTAGACATTACAATTTTTTTTTTTTTTTGTTTTATCTGCTTCGATGATGTACCCTTCTTG
>JAHXMU010037167.1:0-61264 GCA_019455685.1 Philornis downsi | reverse complement strand
TGTAAATTTCATTTAAATAAGTATTAAGTTCTTTGGGTTTTTTTTTTTGTAGCTAAATGGGTATTCCTAAGGTTTCTACCGTAAAGGCATGCCACAGTATGTGGCCGCCAACAATGTTGACGGCGTTGGTGTTAAATGCATGTAGACGGGCAAAGGTGACTAAATGTTCCTGACTTTTTGCTTTATGTATTGATATTATGCGCCCCATTAAGGGTGTAACTTTTCTTCATTATAATTTTAAGCTTTTAAGCTGATTTACAGCTTATGTGGTAAGGTGTGCTAGTTACGTTGCGTTTAAGTACGTTTACGTAAGATATTCTTTGTGTGTTTAACGCTCACGTTATTTCACAGCAGAAAGGTGTCTTAATTCCTTTGGAGTTGTAAGGGAAAAGATTGCGAAACACAATTTTGGACACTTTTCGGCCTTTTGTCACAATAAGTTGTCTTTTTAGTCGTCGTATGTTCTCTCTCGTCTTAAAGCCCTTAATATTTGGAACATTTTGGCCTTTTGATTTTTTGGCATCAATTTCCATAGAATTTTGTCACAAACCCTTTGTGGCCATCTTAATGTGATCGTTTGTTCGATCGAATGCTGGATCATTTAATGAGCCCATTAGAAATCAAACATATTTGTGATCTGCGCTTTTTGTGCTGCGTTATTGACTTGCTTGTGGTGTTTTGCCATAAAATCCAGTATCTCTTTGAAAGAAAGCGGCTTCTGTTTGATTTTTGACTCAAGTTTTTGTTTTTTATTTCGCTTTTACGATTTTATCGTAGTAAAGGTTTAGCATATTAAAAGATTCGCCAGGAGTATCTCAACTGTAGCTGCAAATATACATATATTTGGCGCAAAACTTAAGCATTGTAAGAAAGAAAAAATTCCAAGAATTCGCTATACTGCCATATAACATGGAATAATTTATTTTGGTCTTTTTTCAAAAGGTATTTTGTGTTTATTTGAAATGAAATACGAAAGAGAAATCGAACTAATTTAAATATATCTAATATTTAAATAAGAATGCGACCTTGGGTATTGTTTCGAATTTAGTTGATCGGTGGGTTCAAGTCAGGTTAGCTTATGAATAATCTTATGAATATATGAAATGTAAATTGAAGATATTAAATTCTATATATAGTTTCATAATAAGTATTACAGTACCAAATGGTTATGTAACATAATTTACATATTTTACAATAAAGAAAAACCCATCGTCTTTTGAAACATACGTATACCTAATTCCAAGGAGGTTCTTACACTAAGTGGCTGTTAGCCAGAAACAAAAACAAGTCAAGGCGAAAAACTGAAATTGAATTTTCTAAGCGTGACGTGACATATAACTATGTTCCAAAATTTGAAATAGCATAGAACTCGGTTATCGTTTGCAAGACATGCAAACCCACAAAAATTTTTTGTAACAAACATAATCGACATTGGCCTGTGTTGACACAGGATATCCAAACAGTATTTTACCTTTACCATCTCCAGTAAATTCAGAGTACTATAATTATTACCACTTCCTTCGTTCTACAAACCGGTCGGCAACTTCGTTAAGCTAACATAATCGCCTTTTTGTAACAAACACAATCGCCATTGGTGCTCTGTAGAGTAGCCAGTGTTGACACAGGTCATCCAGACAGTATTTTGCCTTTACCGTCTTCAGTAAATTCAGAGTCCCATAATTATTACCACTTCTTTCGTTCTACATAGGTTGCCGACCAACTTTGTTAAGCTAAACTCTCTAAACTTGTTAAAGCAATATTATGACTAAGGAATGTCCTATCAGTTAGAAATTATAGAAGAAAGCTTGCCAAATGGACAATTTGTATGGAAGTTGCCAGAAAGAGTTGGTCAATATGTAATATTTTCAACACTCACATGCAACATGACGAAATATTAAGCTATGACCATAAACATTTACGAGACCAGACATGGACCAAATATCTAAAAAGGCATGAAACACATTTTCTCAAAAGATATTTGATAATGTAAGCGCTTCCTTCTGGACGTTCTGAAATGTTCTAGTGCTGAAATAAAGCGGCAATCCATTTTTCATACAGAGTATAAGCAAGTTCAAGCGGAATACCCATTGCACAAATTTTCTTTGTTTTTTTGGCGATAATGACCTTAATGATGCAGTGATATTTGAACTGAACATTAAATACATTTTCCGATGTTTTGACACGGATTTAAAGTTTTGATACTTGTTTGCATAGTACATTTTATTTTAATCGTAAGTTTAAAGATGAAATTGTCTAACAGAAATCCATTTGAGGTCATAGATTACGATATTGGAAATGGTTTCAACTAATTGCAAAATAAAAATTGAGTTAAAAAATCTGTTTTGTGGCACTAAATAGTTCATTCACTTGTGAGGGCTGATTCATTTAAGGGTACTTTTTTCAGTAACGATTTCATGACAGATCTAATTCTCATGGCACTTTTATTCAATATTGTTTGACATTTCATCATTTCATCACGACTTTCCCTACACAGCATCTACAAATTTATGAAAATTAGCTTTCTAAGAATAACGTAACCGTAGAACCATGATAATATTACGACAAAAGTTGTTTGAACAGTTAACTTCATATCCAGACTAGAGAATTAGATACTTTCGTCACGTATTATTTCCTTAGGTGTTACACAAAGTGCAAAGTCTATGTGGATAAGCCTGCCAAGATTGTCAAATACAACTTAAAAATTGGAACCTCCAAATAGTCCCTACTAGACGCAATTATGGCCCACATTTGAAAATTATCTAATTTAAAAAAAATTAATCTAAATAATTTTCCACTTCTATATCAATTTGAATTATTTTTTACTATTGTTAAAATTTCTTATAAACGAATCATTCTATCTTAGCATTCGATGAAAGACTCAGCAAAAATTTTCCAACATAACTCTGGAGACTTCCATTCATGAAGTAGGCTGTTATTTCATTTGAAAAAAGGAACGAAAGACTTGAAACAAATTTTATTCCAAAGTGCATCGAACATAGCTTGTCTATGATCGGTTGGAAGCTATGACCTTACTGAAGAATTTTATCCCCCACTGTGAGCTTGCTTTTAAAACTTTAACACTTTGTGTAGGTGCGTGTGTGTGCACGTACGCTACTCGATTCAACTGTGAACTGTGAAGGAACATTTTGATGGAGGTCTTCACAGCAATTTGCCCAAGGTATGACATTCTACGCCACAAAGTGTATGATTAACAATGCCATCGACAAGAGCAGTAGCACAGGCACAAGCGAAACAAACAGTAACAGTTAACTAAGTATATAACGAAAACTTTAAATTCTAAACGCGTCTTTCCAAGCTCAAATTTGAACTCAAAATCTAAGCATAAACCTTGCTATCCCTTAAAGACCCAATCCAGAGCACTTCGTGCGCCTTTAAGCTTACAGCCAACATTTGTAGCAGATGCAGGAATCAAAAACAAACCCAAAGAATTGATCTCCTCTTGTCATTGGAAACCCAAATGTAGTGTGACAACTGAAAGTTGTTGTCAATTCTTTGTTGGCCAGCAGGAATCAAATACAACACATTCGAGAAAGCTGGCTGTGGTGCTCCAAAAACCTAAAGAAATGATGACATTTTTGTGGTCTCGGTCGAACGATGATGGTTGTCGGTCGGTTGGTTCGAGGTGGAGGAGCAGCAGCAAGCAGTTCGGTGTGGAAAAAATTATAAATAAAAATTTTTGCAGACGCGACACTTCATACATAATAAAATCGTGGAATGTCTCAAATGTTTATTTCAATAATGTTTTGCTCTGGCTATTATTGTTGTATTTTTTTTTTTTGATTTTTTTTTTTTTGCTGTACAGATTCACTGGAATTGTGTAGCCGCAAAAAAAAATATATAAAACTACGACAATCAGCCAGAACCACATTGGTAATAATACCAGAACAATCGACAATAACTAACTGAAAAAGAAAGACAACAACAACAAGAGGCCGATCGCAGTGAGCTTTCTGAAAGCACACATAGTCGACACGTTTTTGGAAGGTTCTAAAATTTATAATAAAAAAATTTTTCTGCCTTTTTTCTCTTTGGCTGCTCTTCCGAATTTGGTTTAATTTTGGTTGTTAATGCTACACTTTTAAGGTTTCTGAGTTAACCTTAAACTTGGACTGATTTTTTTTTGTGTTATTGTCATTCACGAAAAGTATCAAATAATGACATTTTTGGAGATTTCAGTTTCTGTGGTTTTTAGCTGTCTGGCGAGACCAAAACATTCTCCGATTCTTACTTAGTTTGCATTGAAGCCAGATCACTACATTTTCGCACAAGTGCGAAAATGCACCAGATTTTGAAATGTTGTGAAAGATGATGATAATACTGATAATGATGATCTTAAGATGTGTTAAAATCACGATCATTCAACATTTTGTAATAAACACAGACATGTGCACACAGTGATCATCAACACCATCAGGGCCATGATCATCATCATCGTTAAGTCATCAACATCTACAGCAAAGTTTATGTCTTGCTTTTTTGCGCTGTCTTTACTGCTGTTGTTCCTTTGGTTAAAATCCCTAAAAAACAGGTTAAAACATTATGCTCTGTTTCCACTTCGATGCGAAGTTGTTGTCTGTTTTACGGTTAAAAGAGGATATCATTGCGGTTTTGGCTTTAAAGTGAAACAACGGCGAGACTTTAAAATTTTGGTAGACAGAAAGACGCTACGAAAAATTAAGAGAAATGAACCGACAACAACAAAACAGATCAAATTCATTTGATATCAACATTCACACACTTTCCCAATTGCTGGTCAACTGTTTTCAAAATGTAATGAGAAGTGGTCATATTTTCATGAATTCCTTAAGTTATTACGTCAATCTACCCATCGGTAGATAGACGGCTGCATGATCCTCTAAGTAGGTGGAGTGTTCAAGCCAACTCTTTAGACATTTGCTTAAAAAAAAAAACACTCAAATCTTTATTGTTGTTTTCTGTTACAACGCCAGCCATTAACGCATGGTTGCATGTTGTAAAACATGTATGTTTTGTCACACTTTTCCACCATACAACAATTGACTCTGTACGTATGTACATGCAACAGCCACCACACTGTGGTGTGGCAAATTCATCACCACCACCACCCATGTTTTATAAGCTCGACCGCTCTGTCGAATTGCCTGTGTCTGTTTGCCTAAATGACCGCTCGGCGTGTTTGTTTCCACATTTCGCACACAAGGCGTGACTAGAGTTTTGTACATTTACCCAATATGATTTGAAATCAAATTTCGCATATTGTCTTTGTAATTTTAGCCGGGTTACATGATTTCGAACGACTGTATTTCATTCAGAATTTTGTTGATGTCGGTTTTGTCGGCCTGGTGACTGTCTGCCACAGAGCGTTTCGAAAAGTGTGCCATCGCAACGTTATTGCCCTTTTTGGGAGGATTATTAAAGAATTTTCTACACAAAAAAAAAAAAAAAAAAAAAAAAAAACAAAAACACAAAAATTTGATACCATAATTGCAACCTGATCAGTCTTTATGATATGAGTACTGCTTTCAGCATTAACTCATCCCCATGCATAAAATTTACATCAAAGTAATGACTTATGGGAAATTAAGTTATTTCCAACAGATGTTGCACAAAACAGTTTCAAAAAAAAAAAAAAAAAAGAAATATATATATATATGTATAAAGTCTCAAGATAGGAAATAACTTATTTGCAAGGGTTATATGTTATATAAAGAAAATAGAATCGAGCCAGTGTTAAAGTTTATAAAATATCAATTATCAAACATTTAGAAAATATTATGAGATGTCTTAATTAAAGCCAACATATGAAAGGTAGGAATACATTTCGTCTTAAAACATTCCAGCAAAAAGAAGGAAATACCTCACAGGAATTACGTTCGATTTTTCCCAAAACATTTTGATTCCAAAACAGTCCACTGGGTACAAATTTCTTTGAAATATCTTGAAAGCTGTTTTAATGGATTTCGTCAGATGTCATATTGATGCTCATAATATTTAACTTTTCACTTATTTTCTAGCGTAATGGATTCAGTTTATTACAAATTTCTTGCTGAATAACATTTTCATTACTGTTTAAGCATTACTCCCGAAGCGCTAAAAAATAAGGATAGAAAGGCAGTATCGCCTATGTGGACACTGAACACCGAGATCATGTCAGCATTTGCCCTTTTTTGTTCTCTGTCACTTGAAAGTGACAGGGTAATTCTTTGGATTTATATATTACCTTATGGTGTTGTTTCTTTCCAATGAAATGCTTTGCAATGAAATGTTTTAGCAACCGCTCTCCGATAGGTATAAGCTTTTATTGCTATCGGATGAATGCTTTAATTAGGAAAAGGCGCACAGACATATACTTATGCCGCATAAAAATATGCATGACATATTTTCTAATGATTGAAATGGTGTGAACGCTACTTATCGTGCTTTACAAGCATTGTGTTAGAATAGATAAAATAACGACAAGCAAGAAACTCGATTACTATACGTATAAGAATAAAATGGCGCTTGAGGTCTTTAAAAATTCTGCATTTATTCTTGGATAAAACAAACAGAACATTTCTTTCGTGCTGTACATTTCACATTATGGGGTTGCTTATTTATTATAAGTAAATCGAATTTATTACATCAAACGCGCTCCTCCTACCGTAAATTAATTGGACTATGGTAGCAACAATGCACAAAAGAAGTGGACAATAACATGTGGCCAAACTATTATCGCAATCGCGTGAAATCGGCAGTGTCGAATGGTCGTATATATGTTTTTATACAAAAATGATTACCACCTATGTGTTAACGATTTGAAGGACATGAACGCCACCTATCGTGCTTCATATGTACTGCCCTAGAACAGAGTAGAAGTCAATACGAATAGACAGCAAACACAGAAATATTTGTTCACCATTATGTACGAAAATTCATGATCGGTTAATTTATGGTTTTGTTCAGAAACTTATGACTATTTGTTATTTACAAAAACCTTCCTAATATCAAAAGATAATGTGGACGGAATTAACGATTTAACTTTTTTAGAAGAGCGAGAAAATTCATTTATTCGATCTTGTTTTCGAAATTGTTAACAATTTTTTATAGTTACGTCATATAACAGTATATAAATATCCCTTTTCGATGTAGGTGTAAAAAGTGGAGTATAAAATAATAACATTGACGTAGATTGACTGATGTAGATATACCCAAGTTAAGATGTCCAAAGCCTGCTAATCACATGATTTTGTTGGGCAACTGAATACATTGTTTCAAGAGGTGTTACCGGTCTTTCCTCATGCGTCATATCAGCCTTCGAATGGGTCTCCAATTGTAGTGCATTACTAGGTTTGTATATACATATAAATATGTTATATAAACGTGGTGTAAAGTGATCATCGCCCATATAGCTTTTTAGAGACGCAGAAATCAGTTTTTTTGGCTGAACAGTATACGGGAGTAGCAATGGTATTTCCTTATCAGTCCCACTTACAATCTTTAACAATATTCTAATTGCTTTTTCGGTTGTTCAATTACGGTGTGTAAAAAATCGCAAAGTGCGCAAGGTTAATCTTCTATTCTATGCTAAACTGCCAAGAATTGAACTTTACTAATGCAAATGCTGAAAACAACAAGCCTCCAAATGTAAAACTCAATATATAACATCAATTTGTCCTATTGCAGCGAACTAAACATCGTAGATTTTATGGAAGTCACAACTTTTATAAGTTCTTCATATCGTATTAAGAATATTTTAATAATACTCCAAACAGATATTAATTTGCTTTCTTGTTATTAAGGAGAGAAACCGTAGATTTTTCGAAAGCTAAAATACAAAATACAATACTATTGCTTTCGAAAAATGCAAAATTTCTTTTTAACGAAGAAGAAAGTAGAGACATATTTCAATTATTCGAAAATAAAAACAATTTATAACTTTCCGGAATCGCTGATAGAAAATTCAAACCACAAATTATCAACCCTATACTTTTTCACAATTGTCCCTAGAATTCCATGAATTAAATTAAATTAAATTACATTAAATTAAATCAGAAATATTATAATATCGATTACATTTTTCCTTCGTTACTGTCCATGACGTCCGTCTTTTCGCAAAAACATTTCGCTTTTTTTCTGGGGGAAAATCTCTTCTGTGTAATGAAAAGATTTTCTCTTGTACAATTTTCCATTTAAAATATGTTATGTATATGGTTTATTTCATAGTTAGTTTATAGCAAAAATAAATTATTTACATTCATAGTATATTTAGATTGCAGTATTTTGAGCATTTTATAGCAAAGCAAGTAGTTAAACAACAAAAAAAACCTAGTCCTTTTTATTGTATTTTTTTTATAAATTTTACATTAAATATTGTCCTTCTTAGTTTTCGGATGATTTCGTTTTTCTATATTTTTGAAAAGTTTTATATGGGCATGACTTGTTGTTGAAAACGTACATAAAACAAAGCAGCTATGTCTATATTTCAAGTTAGAATTTTCGTATAAAAAACAACTGAAATTGATAAAACATGAAGAAATGATTAAAAAACATAATATTTAATATTAAATGTTTCTTTTACAAGTATGTGTATATTATTAAATTCCACAAACCGGCCTAACTGGATTGTTTGGAAATTAAAATGTGCATATATATGTATATTATATATATGTATATATATATATATATATATATATATACATATATATGTGTATATGTTTATATAGTATATACAGGCCTCAAAGTTGACAATAATTACTAACCTTTAATTTACATATATTTGTAGGTTTGTGGAATTTGATATATATGTACATATATATATATGTATATTGAGCAATTTATGAGTTATAACTTGTGTATTTATTATAAAATTTGAAAACTAAATTTTGAAATTTCATTTTTAATAACAATATTACGTTAAAAGTAATGGAAAATATAAAGTCAAACTTCTAATACATTAAATCTTCACAGTTTTATAAATTTTAATGTTTTAAATATAAATCAATTACGGAATTATACATTTAAAGAATCAACTACTGTTCCTATGGCCAAATATTACAGCCATTGATCAGAATAAGCTGATTGTAGTGTAGTGACCATAATCCATGATGTTCTTCCCCTTTGCTGCATTTGATATTTGAGTATCCTCCTCCTTCGACGTCTGCGCGTGGTGTTAAATCATGCCCTTGATGTGCCTGAAAATCCATTATCTTCTCATTTTACGATGCGGAAAAAAAAGACTGTGGTATTTTTTTCTTTTTCATATTTTATTTTTGAAATATATTATTTTTATATATATTTTCTGTTTTGTTTTCTTTTTGTAATTATTGGCTAACTTTCTTCATCGTTTTGTTTTTGTAGTTGTGTGTTTGTTTTGTTGTTGTTGTTGTTTTTTAGATTAATAATAAATTTATATTAATTATATTAATTATTTTCATGATTTTATATTTTCTTTTTTGTTTTACTCTTTACTTCTGTTGCGTATTTTTCAAATCATTAGTATACATAAAATTAATTAAAAATTATTACATTTAAAAATGTATTTTTTTTTTGTTTATTTCTTTACTCATATATCGTATAACCATTTATTTTTATTTTTTGCGTTTCGACAAAAATCAATTTAATTTTCTTTTTTTCTCTTCTTTTTTTTTTTGTTTTTTTTTTTTAAATGTTTACGTTTTTGATTGCTTGTTTTATTACAATTTTGCTAAAAACTAAATTAAAAAACACATAAAATATAAACTTAGCATATTTATTTTGACATATTAAAAATTAAAAAAATCATAATAATAATAAAAAATTGTATAAAATATCACCTAATAAAAATTACGTATATCAAGTATCATTTTTTTGTATTTTTACTTAAATCATTTTTTTAGTTTTCTCATTTTCATAGTATAGTATATATAAAATAACATAAAGATAACAATGAACAAATCATAAAAAATAATAATTATGATTATAGGAAGTTTGTGGAGGTGTTTAATTTTTTCGGTTTTTTTTTTCATTCTTTAAAAAAATTATGAACACTAAATAAAAGTATATAGTAAAACATAAACAAAGCAAAGCTTTCATCGTATAATTTCTGGTTTTTTAATAATTTCAAAATTATTTTTTTTCAAATTTTTACATTTTCTTCTTTCGTATTTAACATAAAGTACAACAACTATTTTTCTTTCGTATTTAATTTGAGTGTAAGTGATAAAAGCAACTTAGTAATTATATATATATATAGAAAAAAAGCTTTTTCTCGTATGTTATATAAACGCGTTTTATAATATTTCGTTATGATCATTGCCCATATAGCTTTTCAAATTTGTAAAGTTTCTGTTGTGTGTGTGTGTTGGTGTAAGTTAAATCTATCGTCTAAAAGTTGTAGGATTTCTTTTTTCTCTTTCGTGTTGCTTAAAAAAGCTTTCTACAAAGCTTTCTTCAAGGGGATAGGGGAGAGGATATTACTAATATATAATAAAAGAGCTTATAGTTTGTTGTATTTAGTAACCGTTTGTAAGATTAAGTACTTTAGTAATTTTTGTTGTAAGTAAAGTTTTGGGGTTTTGGTTGTGTTATAATTTTAATTTTTCACAAAAATTAAAAGTTTCTTCTAGAGCTTGTGCATAACCTTAAGGTAGTCTCCAGAACCGCGCAAGGTTTTCTTGCCTCGGTCACAGCTTTTCATTACGTATATCGTTTGCTGAAGGGAAAGTGTGTTTCTTCTCTGCTCATTTTCACTTTAAAAATTCTAATTTTTGTTAAGAGAGTTTTTTGTGGCATTTTGTAAATGTAAAACGTTAAGTTTTTCCTTTTAATAATAATTATTAAATACTTTTTTCTTGTTATATGTTACATGTTTTTAAGTATTTATAATAAATTATGGTTTACGTTTTTAGTTTTGTTTAAGAATATTCGTATACTTTTTATTTGAACTTAAGTTTTTTGTAAGTTGTTACTTTTAATTTTATTTCTCTTTAAGGGCGCAAAATTTGTAAGCAAAATTATAAGTTGTTGGTAGTGAAGGGGGATGAAGAAGAAAAATATTTGGCAAGTTGAAACTGTTACGAAAAATATTTAAGGACGTTTTGTGTTGTTTCTTAGTTTGCTTAGTTTCTTTTAGAAAAAATCGTATACTTTTGTTTAAGAAAATTTTTGAGTTTCGTATTTACGTATATTTCTTGAAAGTTTACTTGCTTTACTAAAAGTTCATCTTTTTTAAGAATAAAACAAATTCTCCCAAATGTTATTGTAATTTTGTGATAAGAACGGTAACTATCAGATAGCCATGGAACTAAAAGTCAGTCTCGTTTTTAATGCGATAACTGGCATAGGTTTGTTCCACAGGATTAAATTGTTGTTGAGGTACCTTTAAGAATATTTGGGGATTTTGAAAATAGAAAAAATTTCAATAAATAAAGGTACATTAAGTAAAACCTAATAACTGTTTAGGTGTTAAACATTTATCTTTTCTGAGGGGGAAATAATGAGGGTCAAGAGGATGATGTAAATTATAATATGAAGATATAGGAGAAAAATAAAATTCCTCGTGAGGGATAGGTGGATGTTAGTAAGATTAGTAAACGAATAATAATAATAATAATAGGTATTTCAATTAGTAGTTTTAATTTTAAAAAGTTATACATATTTATATACTATATTGGCGAGCTATATGGGCCTCTTGCAAAAACGAAGTTTCATTTCTTTAAGTCAATTTAAATCTTTTTTTTCTTGTAGTTGCGGTACTTTTTACAATTGTTGTGTTTTTCCTCATTTGTAATTAATAAAAATATTGATTGTTTTTTTTTTATAGTATATTACAATTTCTTCTCATTTTGATAATAAAATATAAAAAACAAAAATATTTTCATGTTAAAATGGCTTTTTGTATGATTTTGTAGGTATCTTTTTTGTAATTTTTTTTTTTTACTTCAATTATTGCCTTCATTTTCATTCGAAAAAATATTTTTGTTTTTTGCTTTAGTTGGTTTTGTTCTACATAAAAATCCACATTGTAAAGAATAAATTTATGACTATTAGCGGTATGGGAAAAAAATTGCAGCACGTATAGTTTGTTGGGTGGTTGTTGTGGGTGGTAATGACAAAAAAAAACATATGACAACCATAAAAACTGCAATAAATTAAAAACTTTGCACTTTTCTCTTAGCTTGTTGGTAGCATAAATAAAAAATTCCTTAGAATTTTCATCGTTTTTAAAGATGTATATTAAAAACTATTACGCACTTTTTTGCTCGAGTGTACAGGTTTTGGTGTATGGCAGCTTCCGTAGGTTTAAAATTGATTTCTTTGGCTATACGTGTTGCAACTTTTTTGTTTGTTTTGTTCTTTTTGTAAGGTAGTTATCAATCATTCATTTCTTTAAAACGTGGCTTTATGTGTTTCTAGGGTTTCTTTAAGTTTTCTTTTTAAAATTTTTGGTAATTTACACATGTTTGTTTTTAAGATTTTTTCGGATTTTTTTTTTATTATTTATATTTTATTTAATCCCAGGGCATTGTGAGCACCCGCTTCGTTTTTGCAAGAAGGTCGTTATCGTACTACGAACATGGGTGCACCACCGCATTGTAGCTCGCCAATATAGGACCATGTGCTCCCGCGAAGGGGGTACTCACAACGTCTGGTGTACTAGCTCCATCGGTGTGTGATGTTGAATCGGCATTACTTCTTCCTTCACCATTAGCTGAACCCAATTCTGGTGGTTTGGTGGTGTCCCGTTCGTCAATTACTAAATCTATTGGCATTTTACCCTTTAAACACGATATATATCGATGACAGAAATTATCGCATAACTCATGTACCTAGGTTGGCAGAGAGCGAGAGAGAGAGAGTGAGCGACAGTGCGCGTAGCGGGCATAGAAGAAAAAAAGAGAGAACAAGAACGGGAATTAGTTTTCTTTTGCAAAAAACAGATTTGTTGTGTTCTTTAAAGGATTTTGTTTGTCGGTGGTTTCTTTTTTTTCATTTTGATGTAAACATTTTCTAGGGTTCATAATGGTGCAAAGTAGCGAATTTATTGCTTACAGTATGAATTAACTAGGAAAATATCGGGAATGTTGGTTGTGGTTGAGTGTATATGTTATATATATAAGTATAGAATTTTTATATACGATATGTAGTTGATAGATAACGATAACAAGATATATGGCTGCTTTTTAGTTTGACAGTCTGTTTCCATAAAACATTCAAAACGGTACAATGAGCGAAAGCATTGGAAATGAGGTTTTTTACCATATATGTTTTTTTAATATGAAGAAATTCATAAAAATAGTAGTATGGTAACCCTACTCCATAAAAACTAAAGTTCTTCAAAATGAAAATCTATTCGACCAATACCAATAAAAGCAAATAGCTATTAATTTGATTGAAGAATAATTTGAATGATTCGTTTTATGGAAATAGGCTGTAAATATATACTTAGAAATAAAGGAATTGTGAAATCAAATACTAAAGAAAAATGCCATTCTTTTAAGTTAAACCTGGATATAATTATAATATTATATAACTTTCAAATGTTGGAAAATATTTTCTCGAATAAAAGAACTTTACTATTTACTAGTAGCTACATAGCTTCAATATCTTGAGAGCGCTGAAAACACAATTTGTTATTTGTATTGTTTCTTTTCTGTATGTACTTTGTTTTAAATAACTGATTCAACATTTTCGCAATAAGCAACAAATTATTTCCTTGAGCGTTTTACCAAAAAAAGTAAATAATTTTTAATAAACGCGTCAGTTCAAACTGTAAGAGTAAACACTGTTAATAAAGTCAACATTTTTAATAACAATCTTAGTACCAAACAACTTTTCATCCAATATTTCAGAAAAAAAAAAAAATTTACAAATCTAGCAGTTTAAACCTTTGACCTTCGAGGCTGGTAATGATGTTAACATTTCTTACGAAGTTTTGTTAAGATCCGTAGCAATTGCCGTTCAACTAATCTTTGAAATGTATTAATAAATTAGTACCACGTTGCTTGCATGTGAACTTGAAAATACTCCTTGCGACATTTTCATGTGAGATAATTAGCTACTGTTGTACGAAATGCTAGCAAATTTTGTTAAATGAAAACAGAGAATACATAATACAATTTTCTTGTAAACAAATTAAGCACCAGCCTTTTATATAAAGTTTTCCGAACCAGCTTTGCCAGCCCCTTATTGTTTTTTAACAGGGCATTCACGTTTCAAATTTGAAAATAATGTAGGTTTAGTCTATTCAAAGAAAAAACTT
This sequence comes from Philornis downsi, assembly GCA_019455685.1. Classification (NCBI taxonomy): domain Eukaryota; kingdom Metazoa; phylum Arthropoda; class Insecta; order Diptera; family Muscidae; genus Philornis; species Philornis downsi. Next base: position 47,046 of record JAHXMU010037167.1, on the reverse strand, counting down.
TACCCCACAATGACTGAGAAGTTAATGTTTGAAATTTACTTGGAAGGCTCTCGAAAATACGAATTATTTTGGTGTCTTACATTAATGCTTACATAAACATATAAGGTTTTTCTGTAGCGGATTACAGATTTTCCCCGAAAAGACTTTATATTTCACAAACTTTTGGAAAAGGTAATGAAGACGATGGCATTTTACATTACTGCACTAATATAGAACAATCTCTTATTTAAATGTTGAAAGTAATTCAAAGAACTTTGAAAGCTTTTGCTTGGAAAGCTTTTTTATATCAGTAGTTTTAGAAAGAACCATAACGAGAATCCATATCAAAAAATAAAAATGGTAAAATACATAGAGAACCGAGATTTTTTGAATATTATTTTTCACACTAAAGGAGTATAGCGAAATAACAGCAGAGTTGTTTTTAAAACGTTAAAACCCAAAAAGTCTACTTTGAAAATTACAAGCTCTCCCTTTTAGAATTTTAAGCTTATGCTTTCCAAAACCTTAAAAATCAAAAACTCTTGCTTTTCGCTTCACTTTAAAATGATTGAATTTTGACAAATTACCTACCCTCTCTATATCTCATCTCCTTCATATTTTCTTTTCTCTGTCTAAAACTAAAGCAATTTGCTGACAGCGCAACTCCAAAAAGCAATCCCTCTGCTGTTGTTGTTTGTAGTGATGTGGTTGGTTGGGATAAAAAAAAAAAACACATCAAATTCATGATAGACATGCAAATGAGTTTTTGCGTATAATTCGCTTTTTTGCCGTTGCTGCTCTTTTGTTTTTCACATTTTTTGCTTTCGTTTAGTGTAAAAAATGGCGCATTGCATTGGACAGCGCTCATCTAATGGAGGGAACGGGAGGCCTGAACCCTTTTCTGTCCGTCTACTTGCAAGCTCAGAACGCAAGGTTCTGCTGGCTTAATGCCGACCGGGTTTTATTTTTATTTATTTATTTATTTTTTTGACAATGGTCGAATGGCCGGCTGTAACATACGAAAGAAAGCAAAAAACACGCAGAGAATTGGCATAAATATACATTGGTATATTCGCGTCTGCATTGTTGTTTTTGTTGTTCACTGGTTCATATGCATATTGGCCCAAAGGCATCTCTGGTAACCAAGGCTAACTTTATCGCTTACCACCACATTCTCGAATTCGACCGCGTTTTCTATATATCAAATACAGCCAGTTTACCATTTAAGCAACAGTTAGCTCTTACTACAGCCTTGTAGTTGCTACAAATATTCATAGGTAGATACCACAAACGACCTGTTACTGTACATTATAAAAATGCGTTTAAATGCCTACCAGCCAGCCAACCAAAGCTGGGCTTGAACTTTAAATGTAAAGTTGCATTTACTGCAATGTGCATTTTTTCCATTATGTTGAGATAACATTTGAAAGATAATGAATATAGAGTTTGTGTCCGAAAGGGTTCGAAGGGAAAGCTAAATTGTTTAAGCTTTTAAAATGATATAGTAGTCGCGTAGATTGTGTGATGAGCGAGCAGCAGGCTTGTAACATCCGTTTGATATGCAAATCTTGCAAAGCAATGGATACGAATGGAGATCTTTTCGGTTTCCAGGTTTCAGTTGCAGCAGTGTGTGAAATGTGTTTTTGTTTTATTTTTGGGTCCGGCTGGCTGCGTGGCTGACTAGCTGGCTGGTTGTTTCGTTTGTTATCGTGCTCAAAATTTTTGTGTCACTGTTAACAATTTTGTGTGTGTATCATTTTTGAACTTGTTAAACTGGTTTAAGTTTAACTTTTGGTTATTTTTTCGTGTGCTTTGTTTTGTGTCGGAGTTTGGTAAGCTGCTGCTGCCGTCTTCGTCGTTGACGTCGTATCTTTGTATTGACCAGAGCTATCCAGTCAGTCAGTCAGTGATCCCGTCAGCTATTTGTAGATACGGTAAGTGGAGGTTGCAATGTTTTTTTTTTTTTTTTATATTTCGGTTTTCTTACTTTATTTGTGAGGAGACACATCATGAGTGTCTGAAGCCTGTCTTTTTTCAATGGCCGTATAAGCGCGAAAGAGCCCCAAAAGTTTGCGGTCAATGTTAATGTCAACAGAACGAAAAAAACAACGAACGCAAAAATGCAGCAATAAAAGCTTTATTGGAAAAGGAACTGAAAAGTCTGTAACTGTTTCTCTACCTTCAACAGGTTTTGCTAAACTAAATTGCACAAAAATAGCAGTCGAGAAGAAGAAAAGGAAAGTTTTTTCTTTATTTTGGTTTCGAGCAGTAACAGTCCTGAACCAGTGATCAGTAAAAGGACAGCTGAACAGCTGAATTGCAATTCAAATGTACGTTTTCGAATGTAGACGTGAAGGCAAAATGTTGCGGCTAAGTTGTATGTTGCGGGGTAATTTCTAGTAACATGTTGCTTTAAACGGTGAAGACCCGAATTTACAGGGTCTACGAAAAGTACTAGTGAAAGAATGAAATAAATGTAAATTGTGTTAGATTAATTAAAACGCATTCTAACCGATCTATTTGTTGACGTTCGAAATATTTCGCAAATATATCCTTATCAATTGCATTGTGGTGAAGACCACCTTTCTGCAGTTTAGATTACAGTTATTTCAAGTATAATATAATATTTCAGAACATGTTGATGACATCATGCGATGCAAAAACACAATGATAAGAAATATAAATATATATATATAAATATATATATATTGCTGATAATATAATATAAAATATTCTACACATAACAATAAGTTCTACTCGCATTAACGATTTCTTTCTCTTTTCCAATAATTTTCTAATATTAACTCCCTGCAAAGGTGCAACATGCTGCATCATCTTACACAAATATTTTTTCAGCAACATTTTGTCTTGTAATATTAATACATACTCGTATATATATGGTGGTGGAACAAAAACACTTAAACGATATGAAATCCCTCCGTTTCTCTTGGATGTTTAGTTTAGATGTTTCAGGTGCTTGAATGCCAGCAACATGTTGCCAATTAAAATTGTAGAGGTGAACTAATGCAAACGTTAAATTTGGAATAACAGTGTTGTTGTCTTGCAACTATTAGTTACAACTTAATAGCTTTGTTTATCTCAAAACATTGGGAATTATCGTATTGTTAGGATTTTGCTAACATTGAATATTGTAATTTCTTAGCCTTTTCCTTGACCCACTCAGCCCAAAGTCCAGACCAGCGCCTGCAGCTAGGAGATTGTTATTACTCCCTTTAGCTTTTCCTTTCAACGCTGACTGTCCGCCCATGTGGCTGTGCGTTTTGTCTGTCGTTTTTCGTTGCTTTGTGCATAACTACATTTTAAAAATTGTTATGTTTCCTTTATGGTTGTCATTGTTGTGATGTGTGTGTGCGTGAAGTAATATCCCAGAACCAGGAGGAGGTTAAGTGAAGCCTTATGCCTGGCCGGTCAGTAGCGTACATATACAAAACAGTGACAGTGCCCCAGCAAAGACAATGACGACGAGCCAATGCAAGCGACATAACAATCACAATTTGGAATCATTGTCATCAACAACATTGGCAGCAACAACAACAACACAAGCCCCAGCAGCAGCAGCATCAGCAGCACGATGATGAAAATCATGACGATGCTGCTGCTGCTGCTGCTGCTGCTCATCATCATTGGTTAAACACAATCACACTCACTTGCTGGCTCAGGCGTTCGTCCATTCAGTCAGTCACTCACTTGGTGTGTTGATGCATTGTTAATGATAATTTTGATTAATTTGTCAAGTGTTGAATTTGACATGTTAAGCGAGTAAAATGCTGACTTGGAACTGGTATATTTTGTGGCCATGTCCCCCAAAGACCATGTCCACCAAAGAGTATGACAGTGTATATAATTGTGTGTGAGTATGTATTTGTAGTGTCTGACGGTGTAACTAACCAAACAACTGTGCATAACTGAGTGACTGTTTGACTCATCGTCATCATCGTTATCGTCATCGTCGTCATTCATTCCTTCCTACTACTCCTACTGCTTATGCTCATCGTCCTAGTCGCTAAGCCCATCGAAGTGATCGCCAAAGTCTGCAACACATAGCAGGCAGCAGCAGAAGCCTCATCATTGTGATGTTGTTGCAACAGCATCTCCATGCAGTAAATGTTGCTTCACTCTTTAACAACCGGCAATTCTATATGAATTCAGGAAATTTATGTATGTTTTTCCGACTTCTTTCCATGGCCCACAACATCAGCAACAGCAGCAACATCTGAAAAATGCCTTTAATTGTTGTTTTGCTTGTTGTATTTGGGTGGCATGTCAACTATTTGCAACATAAAATTATGTTTGTTATGTTTTGTGATAAGTTAATAAAACATACAGAAATTATGACATAAATTACGCGAAATAAAAACCAAAGCACGTCTGAATACCAAAAGAAATATACGATGGGACGTGTTGCAAACTAATTGAGAAATTATGTGAAATGTGAGGGAAAAGCAATAAATATGCAATGCGTCGACAAAATTACAAGAGCAGCTGAAAGCGATGGAAATCTCTTACCAAGAGATAAAATTATTTTGGGAGCCTGTTATGAAAAACTTTTTTGTTGAAGAAATTATTATATATCATAAGCTCTGTAAGTAAATACTGTACTGTATTTACATCAGTGTCCAGTAATGTAGATAAAATTTGGTCAAAGGCAGCTTTAGCTGCACGACTGTTAATATTTTTTTGCGCATGAGAATACAGCTAAGGGAGCAAATTTGATGCCTATCATCGTCCAAAGGAAATTGCCTTCAAAACGCTTCTCAATGCGCAAAACATCCGTTTACCATTATGAATGATAAATCGTTGTTATTTTTCTAACGAATATACATTAAATACCACTGCACTAGACTCTTCATCGTTTTTTCACAAACGAAACGCAAGCACAGAAAGTGTGTCCATATGATCACCATGTGTTCATCGGGCAAAGGCCTTCATTTTTCACTCTCGCATTTATTGTTGCTGTTCTACATTCATTGAGGTCTCATGTAAATCTGGGATGTAAATTTTCATCATATGTGTACACAGATTAAATCTAATATGGCATAGATATTTTCTAAAACGACTCATTCGATTTTCAATTTCCTTTTACAGATAGCCATGTGAAGGCATTGTCTCCGGTTATAGAATATAGAAAATATTTTCAAAAAATAATGAAAGCTTAACCAAATTTGGAAACCTGTTTAATAGCGTATCTTTTCATGCTTGTTGTTGAAAGGTGGGTTGCTTCATAAAGCTTTATCAAGATTTTTCATTTGCCTTCGAACAAACTCAAAATTTACATAATTACTTATTTAAGTAAATTAGTCTGAAAAGACGATCTTTAGCGTTATGGTTTGCTCAAAAGCAAAAGGAGAGAAAAATTAAGGAAATCTTGGCACTGAAAAAAAAAAAGAATGCTTTGCGGAAAACCTGATCAACCAACCAGCCAACAAGCAATGCTTTGTTGTTTCACTGTTAATTTGTTTGTTTAGTTTAGCTTTTATTTAGTTTTTTCTTGCTACGATTTTGGTCATGCTTTGCTTAACTTGTGTTTAATTAATTTCCTTCGCAATGGCGACGGTTGGCGAGCGGCATTGATCTGGTCTGACTTTGAGGGGAAGTCTAAACTTAAGTCGTCCATCATCCGTCCCCGGTAACAAAAGAAAGTTAACATTTTATTTATTAACCGTGAAGTTTTTCAGTGCACAAAAGTCTAGTAATTTGTATATTATTTGTTGTTTTTTTTTTTTCTTAGTTCTCCAAAGGGGGAGCCTTCTTAGTACATCATTTGCCATTGAAAATATTATAATTTTGTGTATAAAGTTGTGTAGTTTTTTCATGTCATAAAATTTGGAATTTTATTTGTTAAACGACCATAACCTCAAATTTGTGGGGGCGAAATGAATTTCGACCTAACGCCGCAGGTGATAAAGTATACAATAACGAGCAGAATTCATGGAGAATGGAAATTAATTTAAAATTTTTAGAGGAAGTGGTAAAAAGTGGTGAGAAATACGCATATTTAGTCAAACACAATTAATCAAATACATAAATCACAGGAATAGGCATTAATGAGGTCAAATAAATGTAGCAACATCTGTACGTAAATATGTTTCGGTGCAGAAAAGTTACAGCAACGTTTTACCAACAGTAAAAAGGGAAGTATTGGAGGTTGTAACATCACAAAATAGATTTAAGCTGATATTTTTAGATTTTGGAAAAAAAACTATCAGCTCATCTTTGTTCAAATAGGTTTCGACATCATTCGTAACTAAACATGTTGCGAAGGCATAAAAGTATTTCTGTCTTAACAGCTACTTTTGGATCCCTACTAGAATGGAAACGACGCTCATTAAGGAGACAAAGATGTCAAATGTGTTTCACCAACATTTACTAGATAACTCTTTTTGGTGAAGCAAAAAAATAGTCCTATATTATTAAGACGAAATATAAGAAGCATTAATAATACACGAGCTTTTGGGATTTTGTAGAAGCATTCAATGCAGCAGTTCTCAACGAAACATAATGTATTTCGTTACTTGTCGATAGGTTTCTATATAATTCCTACTAGTTTGCTGGAATGTTTAAAGCCATTTATTGGTAGTTTGAAATTTGCAGTAAACATGTTCAGCAATACGTTTCCTTGATAAACTGTCCATTACAATCACGTTGCTGATTTTTGAAACCTCTGCAATTTGTGGAATGAAAACCAGGTTGAAGGCGCTCCAGACACATTTGTAGGTCGCAACAAGTTGCTATGTCATGATGCTAATAGAAAACTGCACTGAAAATTCCATTAACAACGTCTAATGCAAGAACGCTTTAAAATGTTTAGGAATTTTCGACCACCAAGCTAGTAGCCAGTTATATGTTACCCAAGTTTGTAAGATACTTTAACAAGAATGCAAGAAATGTTAAATACTCAAACCCATTTAAATAGTTATGTTGAAATCAAATTGAAGTTTACCACTGCTAGCCCGGAATTATGATGCAATTTTCTGAATAAAATAAACATTTATACTCACTCATTTCAAATAAAATTTTGCCTAATAATGCAATGGTCTGCTTGTTTCAGACTCATGTTGCTAAATGAAAACTAAACAACTTTGTTAATACCGAAATATACGTTAACAAATTAATTCCGCAATGAGATTTTAGCATTATTTTGAAATTACTCAATTTATTCTAACACTGATAACTTGAAAGTTTGAAGTTTATATTTTATAAGTAAACATGTTTGGCAACGCGTTGTCGTAGCAAACAATATTTCAAACCAATGTAATTTTTGATAAGTTAAAGCATATTTGGAAACCAATTTCGTAAAGGGAGTTACCTACATTTTAACTGATTTTGCAATGGCCAACCATTTTTCATACTCATGTTGCGAAAAGAAAATTAAGTAATTGTAATCAAAATATCATATGTAAGAAGTTATTTCGAAATTACTCAGGTTATCCTAACACTGTCACTGAACTAAAAATATTATCTGAAACACGTATCTGAAAAACAGGTTGAAAGTCGCTTTTCACAAAGACCTTTTTTACATTTTAAAGGAATTTTCATTACGAAATATGTTGTGTATTACTAACATTTTATGGAGAATAAAGTCTTTTGACACACCTTCCCTATTATGGCATTTTTCTTTAATATTTAGCAATACTATGTATGTTTCCTAAAATATTTGTGTCAATACTTACTTTTTCTAATTCTAAAAGGTGAAACCGAAGTACTTGTATTGCTTGCACCATCTGTAAAGAGATCGAAATCGAAACATTCATTTAATTAAAAATCTTTTAAGAAACTTTAAATAGTAAAAAATTCTACATAACATCAACACAATCACCTTGACCTCTGGCACAACAAATGATGTACACTTTTTAAAGTATTTGATTTAACGTGTTGTCTCACGGTAACCAAACGTGTAGGGCATAACAAAAATATTTTAAAAATTATTTAATGTTTTCAAACAGTAATGATGATGATCAAAACAGAGAACCAACACAAAACTTAATGTGTAAATTTTAGAAACACCGGATTCTCTAGTAATACCACATTAAGAGTGAAAGGGGCCGGGAGTTTGACGTATGCGTATCGCAGAATCTTATAAATTAAAATATCATTTTGTAAACTAAAGTCTGTATGATTTTTATTGCCTTTTTCAACTAAATGACAGCTTTACGAGGTAGAACCTCAAAAACCTCGGGACATTCCGCAAAATGACAACTGCATTAGTTTGAGAAACAAATGATGTACAAATGAAAGCATGTTTTATGTACATACGTGTTTTTGCTGCTGTTGTTATTGTTGTCTTCTTAAAGATAATATTGTTCTGGTAATAGCACCACAATTGTGGATACATATTTTGTTACGGCTGCTGGCGTGGAGAGAGAAAACATATGGTTTGTTGGGGCTGTCTAGAAGTGTCATTAAAAATTTGTTTACAAATCCTTTGTATGACACTTAAACAAAAATGTTCTGTTTTGGTTTTATGAGTTTACCAGCGAGCAAAAAAAACCGGGTAAACTATAGTGGTTTGCGGACTTAGACAGACGGACGGACAGGGACTGGGTGCACCGAGCTGCTACTGCTCCCCAGCTATATTAAGTATGTGTTACTAAAATGTTGTTTGAGGCATTTAAATTTTAATGTCGAAGATGAAGCGCAGCGTAATAACCCAACCAACCAACATTTATATACATATAATAAAAACAAAATCTGAAAAACTCAGATGGACAGGCGGGGAGAGCAACTAAATTGCCAGCGACAGTAACAATGATGTTGAGATGTCGGCCATACGAACAGCGGCAGCTACAACACAGCAGCAGCATGCAATGCACATGATGCTTTTACGACGACAAAATGATTTATGAGTTAAAAGTACTTGTTATACGCGCGCAGGCGCACCGTAGTAGACGTCGTTCGCCGGTCATGTGGAATGATTTGCTTCGGCGTTGTTATTGTTTTTTTATAGTCTACTATATGTTCATTCACATGCCACAATTTAATGCATGTTCTTGGCCTTTAAATTGGTAATAAACTAATAATATATGCCATAAATGGATGTGGCAAATATTATGATTTAAAGAAGACATCCAACAATAAAACAGCAAAACGAAAGGGTCCCTGGAACATTTCTCTCTAGCCGTTTTCTTAAGTATTGTATGGAGGTTACAAACGCAATAGCAGTGACACAGTCATAATAAATGCCATAAAATTATTATAATTACTTGATTTGCATTAGAGTTTCCAGTTGCAGCCAGTTTCTGCTACGCTGTGATTAATACCCCAAAGCATTACGTTAACATTTCAAAAAAAGCTTATTTAATTAAATACCGTTTGTTAATTCTAAACCTAAAGAGCAGCGTCGGAGGCAAAACACTGTAGAAAAAAAAAACAAAAACCCATCTTTCCATATTTGTCATTAACACACAACACATCTTGTTATATTATTTCATTTTAATGAATTTAAATCTTTTTTACAAACGAGCTTATACAGTCTCTCCTTCTACTTCTTTACGAGATTCTATCCATATATGTGGGCAGTTTCAACACAAGACCGAGAAAAAATATTTCATTTCAAAATCTTTTAAATGACATTGAACTTGTTGTAGACAGCAAAATATTGCTGACGAAGTCTTTCCACGCTTATATAGCCCCGACCACCCCCTGGCCATACAACACTTCATCATTTGGTCGATATAAGATAGATCTGATGGTGACGGTGATGCTGACGAAGATGACGATGATGATGATGATGCATGTACACATATCTGTCCATACAGCCATTATTCTGTTGTGTGTGACAAATTTATTTTAATTTTTTTATATTAAATTTAATTGAATTAAATTGTTTGAAATGAAAATGGCTGTGATTTTGTTGTAAACGTTTTTCGCGTTTCACAATTTTCTGTATATCTTTTGTTTTTGTTATTGTTGCTTTTTTTTGGGTCAAGGTGTGTTTGTGATAATTCGAGGATTCAATAAACACATATAGAGAAATATTTTTAACTAACCAGTGAATCGACTTCGGGATCTGCTGTGTAGTAGGGTTTTTGTGATCTGATCTGTAAAGAGAGAGTACGAAGTGCATTAATAAAATGTCAAAAAAAGAAAAACATTTTAATAAATTTAAGACAACAGAAAGAAAGTAAACAATTTTATGCAATATTAAGAAAAATTTGTCAATATGTTAGATACTTATAGGAGAAAATTGTGAGCAAAATGTTGCTGAATTCTAGTGTAACCACGTTGGAAGCAGTAACTTTAATATAAATTTGATGGATTCGATTATATTCGACATATTTCTTGAAACTGTCAACTGTTCTTCAGACTTGTAATACTAGAAACAATTTGAAGTTTCACAATTAGTATTAATTGTAATTTGTTTTCAACGTGAAGAAATGTTTCAGCAACATGTTAATTAGTTTACAATATCTTCAATGCTATTCGATCAAAAAAAATTGTATAAAATAAAATAAAACAACTTTTTTGCAGGCAAGATAATAATTTAGTTCACAATTAAATTATAAATTAGTTCTATTAATATAATTTATGCCACCAAATGCAACCTATACTTTCGTATTTAAATAATACTTTGTCTTCTTTTAGATTTGCAAAAAAATTCTAATATAAATTTCAAACATTAAGAGGCAATATAAAATTCACAAATATGTCAGAAATACACAAGAAAAATATGTTCCTATGTTAAAATTAAAAAAAAAAACATTTCAGCAACATATTGCTTTCAATAAATTTTCAATATTTAGGGAATATTTGATAGGCTCTGTGAGTTTGACTTATCAACAACAATATCAGGATAATTCTATGATTCTTGTACATAATATTAGTAAAGCATATGAGAATCAGTAATTGATAGAGTATGTCGCTGTAACATACAATATACTCCTACTGCAGCATCATATTGCTAACAGTAACAAAGATTCCAAGATTGTATGCTATCAACTGTGTAATGTGGGATTAGTAAGCACAATTTGAAAAATTATATCAATATAAATATTCGAAAATCATTCACTGTGTCAGTGCTCTTGTGTATTGGATACAGACTTCTATACTGCTCATACGTTTGTTATGAAATTTTGCCATAATATAGTCCATGTATCTGGGAAAATCCTTACAATGTTCAAAATACGTGCTTTACAAGTCATTTAAAAATTGAGTTGCGTCTTATCAACGAACAACTACAGTTTCAATAGAAGTGAGTAGATTAAGAAACCAATTGAAGTTATTTTATTTTAAATAGCTTTCCTAGTTGTTTTCTTCTCTGCTTCATTAAACTGGCTTTAATTAAAAAAAAATATTTAATTTACAACGTCGTGATTAGATTGTTGTAATGATCGAGTTGACGGCTTCATCAAAAGTTGTCTTAAACGAGGTCCTGCTGTATTTCCAATTTCCATGTCAATTTCGCACATGCTTCGTTTCTTTGTCAAGGATTATTGGCCACCTTAGACCACACACATTTTGTAAGAGACTTACGCAAAACCAGCAGGATCCTAAGGCTGTACCCAAGCCTCAAGAATTGTAAACACGCTTATTATCAGGGTTTCCTTACAACTACTAAATGTTCCTTGAGCAAAAACTACCTGTTCCAATTTTGTTTTGACCGAATTTGGAAAAAAAGATGACACAAAACATCAAAGCATGACTAATTCCTAAACTGTAAACATACTTTTCAAGCAATCTCCTTGCAATCTAGGACCAAGCATTTATACGCACACACACACACACACACACAGATATAATATAGCAGCAAATTCTAACGAAATCCCTGTGCCCACAGATAAGCGCCTTCGTACACAACACAATGCGACTTAGTGTCTCCTGCATGAATAAGGAAATTTTAACATTTGTATCTACACACACACACACACACACACACTTGATGTCGTAAAAAACAATAAACCGAAACCGAAAACTGTGTGTGCTCAGTTTTAGTAATGTAGACCACATTCTCATGAAAAAACAAAAACTACAACAGAAGAGAAATAAACCTAAAAACCGAAGCGTCGACACCGACGACATCAACAGCGACACAATGCTGGGGAGAAAAAGCCACACACTTAGATAAAAATCACTAAAGCAATAAATAGATAAAATGCCACCTAGTAGCTGAACTGCAAAGCAAAATAAAACATCGAGAAGAGCTCAGAACACCCAACCAAAATCTGAGATATGACAAGCATGAAACACAAAACACACAGCAAGCACAGCGCACAGAAAAACAAAACGCTCCAAAGGAATAAAAACACAAAGTATTATGGAATTTTGTAGTTTTGCTTCGCCAAAATCAACTACAAAACATATGTGAGACTAATGATGGCTATAAATCATTAAGGTGTATTCCACTAATATTATTGTTTATATCTGAATGCGGTGGCCTGGCCCCTCTAACCAAAGTGAACCAAAGCGAGTCATGCCAATACGAATTGAACAAAACCGTGCCATACACGTTTATTTTTATTATATATTTTTTTCTCGTTCATATTCATAAACATATTATTGTTTATAGGCAGCGATAAAAACGCTTTAAATACAGTAAAGTCTCGGCTTTAACGACAAATTCAAATAAAAACTTTTCCAAGTTATTCACTAAGGATTATAATAACCTAAAGGAAAAACAGTAAAATAAAATTGCAACCTTCTATATTTTCAAGTATTATTAAACAAATCATATGCTCCTATACTCACATTTCACATATTTTGAGCACTAGAACTACATCCTTTTTGCTCCCTTATGAATCTCTCTCAACCATTTTCAGACGTAACACTGTCATACGAGTATTTATTAAAAACCATTATCATCGTGTGGCATCCCTCCGCATTATTGCAGCCGTTATATATTTGCGTATTAAATACTTGAAGAATTCGATACCAATTTATGAATTTCATCTGAATTCCTTTTTCCTCTTTGTCCCTCCCCCCTAACCCATTCTAGAAAAGCGAAGATAATAAGAATATTTACTTGAAACAAAGCAAATCAATGAAAGCATCCATTCTTCAATATATAATGAACAGAACTTTCAAAAAATACAAAACACCACCTTAGCCAAATTGCGCTGCACTGAATGAGCCACCATTGTTGCCGTTTTGTACCTACTGCCGCCAACAGCAACAGTGCGAGTAAACCATATTTGATTATAGGTTATAAGGCAAAAGTAAGAAAAAAAGAGAAAAACGCTCCTAACCATAACAATTATAATAATATAGTGCAGTACTACAACTCCTCTAACTCCAGTCCACATTACTGTTGGAGTTTTAGACTCTTTTGCCTGCCTCCACTGCTGCTCTTCACCTAACTGAAGTCTTAAACAAAAAAAAAAAAAAAAAAAAGGGAAAAATGGAAAAAAGTAAAGGAGAAGTAAAATGGTTGATTGGTTAGTTGGTTGGTTAGTTAGTTGTTGGCTGGTTAAACTCCGGTGGTTACTAATGTTAGCGCATTCTTTTTTAGATACTCTCGTTGTTTTTGTTGGCCTGTAGAGTGAAAACATGCTAAACTGGTTTTTAACAATGGCGTAGCAAACTACATAGTGATCAATGAATTGACAAAATAGCTAAGCGGGGCCAAAACAAAATGATGCCAAAAAGAGAAAAAAAAAACAAATCAAGGCACGCAATTTGTTGCCAACTACAACTACGCTACACCCCCAACAAATTTTTGTATTCCATTTTCTTAATTTTGGAAAGTGTTGTTTTTGTTTTTGATGTTTTCTTGTTGTGCTGCTACTTCTTCTGCTCATTATTTAGACACTAAGACGCTAGAGCTTTTTAAAAATACATAAATCATTTTAACAAGTAAATTCACAGCATGAGACGATTGTGCCACAAAATGTTGTTGCTGTTGCTCTATAAATAAATTACACGCAGAGAGCAAGAAAATCCAAAATATTTTGGCTGTGTCGATGATTATGAATTATTTTCTTTTCTCACTTGTAGTGGTTTGGTTTGATTAACGGAAGGACTTATTAAAGAAAAATTCATAAATTTTTGTAAACAATTTCGACATTTTTTTATGACAAAATAATACTACTGGTAATACAACAACTGATAATTGTTTTACATATTTTAAAGGAAATATTGCCAGTATGTAGTGGTAGTGCAACTGATAACTGCTATGACTTTTATTTGCTTTTTATTCAATTTTTTTAGAAGAATATTGCCGACAAACTTGACATTAATCTGCTAATTGCTATAAATTTTACAATTTTTCTTACTGTCTACGATTCTTGCATATTAAACACATAATGCATAATGCATAATGGGTGATAGCAACTTGTTGATGTTTTATCCGAAGTGCCGGCAATATGTTGCTGAAGGACCTAAACATAATGAAATGATTTACAAATGACACAAAACTTTGTTGAAAATAGGAAATTTTTGACCACTAAGAAATACCAACAATTTGTTATTTATATCGTTATAAGTCCAAGCAACATGTTGCTAAAGAACGCACAAGTAGTGCATCAGCAACACATCAGAACAGAACAGCACAAAATAAATCTTTGATTTCATAGTCTTGGCAATGGAGTGCAACGACAAGTCGAAACTACACCAACACCAAACGATAAAAGTTTCAAACCCAGGTGAGTACAATTAAAGCCATAAAGATAACATTTTGAAGGTTTTTTCTGTTTCACTATTATGAGTAATGGGGAGATTTCTTGAATCTACAATATAAGCAACATGTTACTAAAGAACTCACACTTTGGACACATACAAAATTTGTTTACTTTCAATTCCTTTCTGTTGCGTAAAAGTAAAAAATGTATTTCACTTGTTAGGACCTTACCAATAACATGTTGTGCTGAATGTAATAAAAGATGTCATAAATATACGAAGAAATAAGAATTGTATGAGCAACATACTTCTGCATTATGTAGTTTGAAGGCAACATGTTTCTAATAATAATAGCGTTTTCAAAATTAGAAAAAATGGGTCATATCTTTACTATTGTGTTTATTATGTTTATTTATTTATTATTTATATGTATTTACATATTATATTTTATATTATCTGGGAATGTATTATCTAAAAATCTGATTAATATTTAACAACATCGTGTCCCATCCTCTTTAGCCCCTTCAATACCAGCAACATATTGCCAGAATCCCAATACAACCTCAGAAGATTCAAAAATGTCCAGTTTGTTCTTATTTCTATAAACTCAAATGTCACTTTTTTTCCATTTTGTGTGATATTGAAAAATCTTTTTAATTTAAAAAAATGATTAGATTCCTAATCAAAAATCAACAAACCAGCACTACCAACAGCAGCAGCAACAACAATAATATATGTGTGAATTATATTTATGTTGCGTTAATTATAAGAATATGATTTATTACACTCTGAAAGCCAAACAACAGCAACAACCACAACAAAAACAACATGAAGCTGCAACAATTTATTATTTTGGCGATATTTTTGCCTGCTGCCAAGCTATAGATGTTGTTGATGTTTTTATTTTTTTTTCTCGTTGCTGTTGGATCCGTGGCGAGATCGAGAGTTGCCGTTGAACGTTATGATTTAATGCGTTTTATATTACCACGTTATATATATTTATTGGTGTTGCTGTGTTGTCTCCGCTGCTGTATATTTTGACAAATTACTTGATTAAAGGTTAATTTGTGTTAAGAATCATTTTCATTTTCGTTTTTATGGTTATATAGTGTTCATGTTTTGGTTTGATTGGCTGGGTGTAAAAAGCTATCTATATTATTTATATATAATTTTACTATATATGAATGCCTGTGTTTGTTATGGCGAATGTCTGCCGTCTAGTGTTAGCAAAACTTTGATTTGAAATCTAAAGTACTTGAATCACATGTGTCATTGGAAATACAGGCGAAATAACAGCAAAAACCCTGATTCGTCGCTATTTCTTTTTTTTTATAATACCCCTGGAGACCATCATAAATTTTCATAAATCTAAAAAAACCCAGCTACTAAGGCACATGTCAAATCACAACACTATAAAATTTCGTTATATTATGGGGAGGAATATTGTTTTCCTACCTTTGTGTTGTTTATATTGGAGCGACTGTGCGCGGGTATATGATAGATACTAAACAACTTGAGAACTTTATAAAACTACCGGTGTTCGTACTGACGACATGCAACTAACTGCGTTGCCTCGCAGCTTATGATAAATATAGGAAACATATTTTGATTTTGATTGTTTTGCAAAATAAAAACACCGCCGACTTTGCGCCTTAGCTGCGGTCAATAATTGCCATCATAAATTGATTATACCATGTTTTTAGAACATTCACTTTCAAGCTGTTTCCTCTATCATAACACGGAGAGAGTCGTGGAAGTCATGAGATTTTCTTGTATGTAAAATTTAGATTTGGTATTGTGAAATTTCTAAAGGAACTCATAAAAAGTTGATTATAAGTTCGCTCTTGACAGCACACACCACTTATGATTGAATCAATTAACCCCAATATTCTCACGTGATAGAAAAGATAAGATTTCAGGTTTTGCTTTTTTAATCACTAAGGGGGAAAAACTGAAAACTCCCACGTATAGTTTAGAAATGTTTGGAAATGTCTGTCATAGTGGCGCTAATGCCATATTTCTCTTTACAATTTTTTCTTTTTCTATAACATTATCTGCGCTGGAGAAGAAATCGTTGTATTTGGATACCAAAGTAAAAGTGAAACAAAAACGAATTTAAATTTAACAAACACAATTGGATTATCAAAATAATGGTGATGTTGGTGGTCTTCAAACCTACAACATTTCTCGAGTGTAGAATGGAGGCAGCCAACAACACTTCAAGTAGTACATCATCAACACAGAGCAAGTAAACACAAAGTAAACCTTTGATTACATTTTTACGGTCTCGGTAATGGAGTGGTTTATGGGGCACAACCCAAAACTACTCCACCACCCAACGGTAAGAGTCTCGTACCCATGTAGGTACTATCAAAATCATAAAGATAACATTTTGAACGTACGCATTGCGCTTTTTTCTCTCAGTTCCATTATATGAGCAACATCTACCATTTAGTAAAGGGGGGATTTCGGGGATATACATCAGAGCAGTTTAGCTGAGGTTAGAACTCTACTAGTGAAGTTACACGTGTAATATGAGTACTCTACTCTAGCTTTTCGACTAGAGCGATAATTTGTAGTAATTTCTTAGTGTAATATTTACTTAAAGCATTTGTGTTCAGCAACATGTGTTGTTTGATTTGTTTTCCGTTTTTTATTTGCTATTCCCCATTATCTTTACAACACTTCTGCTGCTGCTGCTGCTGGTAGAAGAAATATTGTATGCGACACGACTCCACTCTATTTTATAGAGGCGACAGTCAGTAGACACGACAAATAGCTATCATCGACTACTATAAAATTGTTGTGGCTATATTTAACTTCTTTTGGAAAGAAATGATAATTTTTGTGTAACCAAATATAACAAACCAAATAAAGAAACAACAACAGATAAACCGTTGTCGTTTTGTTACGGCTGCAAGTGTCAATATTTATTAACAACACAGATTTTTGTTTCATGCCATCAACTACTTCTACTTCCAGCAATTGGTTTATGATCGTAGCATAGCACGAAATACTTTCGCTGTCATTTGTTAATCTGTCTTGAATTCTAAGGTAATGTTTAATTAGGGATTTTAGTTAAAAAAAAGAAACAACAACAACGCGTAACTACAAAATGTTTATAAACATCCGGTAGTAAGCAAAGAGATATTGGAGATAGATAAAAGGCGAGTAAACGAGATTTCACATGAATATTAAAGGTTAAACGTATAAATAAAATGCAAATGGAAGAAAATGTTGTCAAGTAGGAATATCAAGCTACATATGTAGTCATGAGATTTGAGAACAATTTTTGTTTCCACAACTTTAACAAAAGCAGCTGTGGAAATAAGATAAAGTTTTAGTTCAGCATCCCTCCCATTTAAACACGAGTTGGAAAACACAATTTCCTTATATTTTTGAGAAAAATCGAAATTAATTAGCAATTTTGGTTTCAAAAAAATTAGACCACAAAATGTTTACTAGAATAAATATAAATATTGGGATATCTGAAAAATTATTGGTGATATAAAAAGATGTCAAATGCAAGAAATTTTGTATAAAGATTTTTAAAAGCAAATAATAGAAGCGCTACGAAAAAAAGTGCGTATATTTGCACAGAATTTCCATTTATAGCGGAAATTTTTTTTGTACTGCATTTGTAGATTTAGCAAAAGATAAACTTTAATTCAATGTTGCTCAATACTGGATACAAATTTATTATTAATTTTGAATTGAATTCCTATAATGTGCTGCAGAATTCATAAATATTGTCAAAACTATCGGTTTTCATAAAGATTTAGTTCAGATGAAAAAAAGTTCGTGAAGTAAACGAACAGCTTTTTGTTATCGCATTAATAATTCTGATACATTTTTTTTTATTTTGAAGGGATTTCATTTTTATTAAATAGGGTTACCACCAAAGCTATTGTACTATTTTTGTGAAATTTTTTTTATTTATTTGTGTATGCAATTATTCAGCAGCAACTTGCTGCTAAATCCCTAACTATTGCTGATATATTAGTCCGCGCAACAATTTTAGTTCAATTGCATGAGAAATCAGCAACCAATTAAGTCGTGCATTTTGCTAGAGTGGTAAAGATGTTGCTGAAAATGATGTCGTATCATTAAGTTTTTATTTCAGTAGCTTTCTGCCCAAAATTTGATGTATTTTCAAGAATAAATCGTATTATTTTATGATTTTCTATAAAAGTTATAACATTCTACTGTTTCTAACATTCTTAATACAATTTAAATTTTGTAAGAAATTACCAAAGTGCAAAAAATGTTGCTTGAAAATTTGCAGGGTCAAATAAAAAGCTAAATATAGTCTACGAAATATTGCCAAATCTCTAAGTGTTACAAAAGAATATTATTTTTAAATAATTAAGAAAATTTTGTTTTACATAAAAATTGTGGTACAACATTTTTAGAACATTGACCGAATTTTTTTCTCCAGTTTTTATTGTAACGTATTTTAAGACAACTTTGTATTTGGTCAAAAAACAGGTGTCCAGCAAACACTTTTAATCAAAAATATGTTTATCCACATTTTCACAAGATCAATTGACATTTTTTTCGTACATCAAATGTTTTATATATTTTGAAAACGTCATTCGAGACCTATTAATCGTAATATTTGTAAAATTTCCACAAGAACAAATTTGCCGTATCTAACAAAGTTTCAGAAATGTTTTCCTGCTTTAAGATATTACTTCAATTCAAATCGTATAAGAAATATAGTGCCAAATTTCTTCATGTCGCTGTTTAATTCAGAAACATTACACTGTGCAAAATTTTCATTAACAATTATGCTGGTGTGAGTACGTATTCCTCTTCATAATCACTACATTTTCCCAACAAATTCCCACATATTTTTAGCGAAAATGACTTTTTGCTTTCACAACATACACATTTTGTGGCTATTTTTAACGTAAATACGTAAGGAAACTGTTGTTTGTTTTTTGCACCCAACTTTCGTACGCTTTCATTAAGAATTTGCGTAATAGAACAGAAATATTTTCGTTTTTTCCACTACCGCCACCAAGACCATTAGAGGCAACCACCAGCACCACCAGCAACATCACCTCTCAATTAATAAACATTTCTGTATTGGTTTGTCGATACTCTTATATAGCTTATAAACAACACAAAAGGCAGCACAGTTTTTTTAAAGTAAACATACATATCGACGTAGAGAACATAGAAATGTGCTGTTGCCTGCCTATAAGCAACATAAGTTCACATCAATCATCGACTATTTCGAAAAATTTGTTCGAAATTCAAAATAAAAAAATTGAATTTTGAAAAAAAAAATCATTTACCAAAAATTGTAATGAAAAATAAACGTTTTGAAAGCGTTTTCGTGGCTGTTGTTGTTTCTCGAAATATTTATAGAAAAATAAATAATTTGAAGTGAAAATAAGAGACGAGGTGTCCTCAAAAAAGTTATAAAAATTAATATTTGAAAAAAAATAAAAAACAAAACAAGCAAACGAAAACGTCGCTGTTCATTGGATGTTGGTCACTGTGGAAAAAAAAACATTGCTTTCTTAACACTGAGAGAAGGGCGCCAATTTTCAAACATTTCTTTGGCGTTGTTTATTTAAATAATGGAAATTCATGATTGGCATATGTTAACTGATGGGGTTCTCGATAGCTACTTGTGGCTTCCACTGGCTGTGTTGATATTGGCGGCGTCTAATTTGATTTCTTTTCAAATCAAATTATTATAAACAAAACATGCTAAAAGCGCTGGTTGGTGGCAAGGCCTCACTAACATTTGCTGTTTAAGGAAATTATGTCAAATCGTATTACACCTCCTGTTATGAAAGCCCTAAAAAATGAGATTTTTATCCCCACCCCTTGTAAGAGTAAACAAGACACACGCTGATCACGCTGTCGGTATATGCGTAAATTTAAAAAGCGAAATGCGCAGTACTGGCAACAAACCCTCCCCGGTATACACTGTTGCATATGTTGCACATGGTCGAGTTTCTTTTTCATTTTCTCATTCCTAATCTTTTGTTTGTGTCTTTCAATTGAAAATACCACTGCGTACGCAAACCATTTAAATATTGCTCTTTTCGCTGTTCAGAATTTCTTCTCACACAAAAGAAACGAATCCTTTTTAAGGTCTACCAATGCCCTAATGTTGGTGTGTATGTGTGTGTGTGTGTGTGTGTGTGTGTGCGTGGTGTGCCTGTGCTCGCGCTTATTCATTGTGTAGTGATTTTTGAAAACAATGAATTGGAATTAAAATGAAATTTAAAACCTTTACCTAAGGGTTGAATAAAAGAAAAAATTAAAAGAAAAGCCATCCATACATGATTTGTCTGTTACTACTCAGAAACAAAGGTAAATCCTGAACTCATTTTTTATCATTGCCAGAGACCAGTAATGTTATTCACCAACAAAAGAGATTAACGTGAAGAACGAAAAAAAACCCCAACGTATTTCAAAGAGAATATGAAGAAGAGACTTTCAGTTGCAGCACTAAAATATTTATAGCAAAAGGTTGTGTGTACCTGTTTTCGAAATCGTCAATAAATTCTACTTTTGTAATGTTTTAGGAATTCAACAAATAAATGATCATTTTAACCTTATAACATTTTCGAAATACTGAATTACCGGGGATCGGCTTTTAGTGAAAATATTTTGTTTTAGTACACTATCAAGACAAAGGAAAGGTAGAGAAGAAACAATCACATGTAGATAATTGGGGTGGATGCTTTAAAACTAATGCTGTCTCATTGCTAAATATACCAGCATCAAATTTATGGGAAGTCGGACATCAAGATTTTTTATAAAAGCGCCCTCAAACTGAAAAGTTAAACAAAGACGAATTGATTAAACATCAGTAGAATCTTGCATTAATCGAGTAAATGAATGTCTATTTAACACTGTTATTGTGCAACGAGTACTGCTTCCAGTACACGATAATCATGCTACAAAACAACAAAAAAAAAAAACTGTTGCTGTTGTACACAATGTTAGGAATTGTGTATAAATGTTAGGATTTGTACAAAATCTTTAAATATAAACGAATTGTGAAGAGTTATCTAACCAGAGTATCTGTTTGAAGATATGGGCGAATTTAAAGAACGTATCTACAAAATGGTCTTCAAGTAACAAATGTTGCATCACCATTTTAAGTTTATAACAAATTTCACATTTTAAGAACATTTTTAAATTATTTCAAACTATTATTTCAAATGTCAGCAGAACGATGCTAATAAAACCTTCCCCCAGCTCTTCCAAAGTCCTGTCTTTAAATTTTGACAAAACGGAAATTTTGAACACAATTATGCATAATTGGAAAAATGACACTAAAAATGGAACATATTTAATACATCTGGTTTTGCAGTTTAAATTGGGGAACTCTTGAGTAAATCCTCCATATTATAGTATTTTGCCGCATTAACCATTAAAGTGTTTACAAACATTTGTCCTTGAAAGATGAGATTTATGGAAATATTATCAAATTATTAAAAATAAACTCAACATGTAACATTTGTATTTATAGAAAACTTTTACGTGTTGCTGTATTTATGATTTTATATAGCAATATATTGTAGCCGTGAATATTTATACCCGTTAAAACTCTACATAACGGAGTGACAACAAAACGTTCTGTAAATATCATTGGAGTTATAGCTCCGAAAGCAAACAATTAGTCTATAATTCATAAGATCATAAATTACCTCGAAAAAAGTTCCGGCAACTACGCCAAAAAGGCATGAGAAAGAAAAGGAATTGTGAGGAAAACTAATCCTCCGTTCTCATTGTTGATTGGTGTATTGGAAAAAATTCAATGAACGAAAAGCTGGGCATTTTCGGTAGACATCCACTTTACATGTGCATAATCTGCTTATAAGTAAATACTCATACTCGTGTACTTGAATGGACCAACAAAATCGAATCAGTCGTAAAGGGATGTGAAGATGGGTCTTGTGTGTGATTATAGACTCTCTTGACCATTCACAAAACACTTAAAAACATTTCCAATTTGAAAATATCTTCTGACCTCACAGCGGTACACTGTTAAGAATTAAAAATTCGATGTGATTCGATTAACTTAAGTGTAATTCATTTATAATGTAATTCTCCCTGCATTATAATTTAATAAAATTTATTATACAAATCTATAATTGCTGCTGTGCCAAACTTCTTCTAAATATTTGCTTTGGAGCCCACTTACATTCTTTTTGACTTAGGTTAGTAGATCTAGAACACTTCTGCATTTTGCTTTCCCCTCGAAAAAATTCTACTTTCTGTAGTACCGATTACAATGTCTTTTGAGATTATTCCCTTTTCTTCGAATTACTCGCCTTGTCATTTTTATGACATAACCATATGTTTAGCAGTTGGTAGTGTGAGACAGTGGCAGCGGTTCGGTGCTGATTCTTGATTATCTGAGCATTTTAATTTCCTTAAATTTCGTGTTAAATGATCTTCTAAGATTATGCTGAAGATTCTATAAGAAACCATACGATAATAAACGAGACTTAAACAGTTTAACTGCGCCTAACAATAAGCGTCTGCATTTACCCCACCAAAGTAAAACAAAGAAAAATGAGACGATTTTGTGTGTGAGTTTTTCAAGTGCCATTGTGGAGGATTTACTCAAGAGTTTCCTAATTTAAACTGCAAAACCAGATGTATTAAATATGTTCCATTTTTAGTGTCATTCTTCTAATTATGCTTGATTGTGTTCAAAATTTCCGTTTTGTCAAAATTTAAAGAAACTAACCACCAACTTCATTTTTGAGGGGGGACTTTGGGGAAGAGTTGGGGGAAAGTTTTATTAGCATCGTGCTGCTGACATTTGAAATAATTTACGATGTTTAAAACATCAAAAATGAATTGTATTTTATGCATTCCATAACCAGACCATCATATATGTATATGCTAATGATAATGGCTTTGATGTAACAAGAAGTTTCTCCAGAACCTCATAGTGACGAGTTGTTGTACGATTTGATATGAAGATGATCATTACCATACTTATGGTTTTTATGAAGTTACTAATGTTAAAGAGACTCAATGGCTGCTTGTTTTTATAGCGCATCCGTCTGTCCTTGCGTATTTAAATGCTATGTAATATTGCATGCATTTTACTGCAATGATCTTATATGTATGTTGGGTAGTGCCTCCGCGCATACAACAACTATTTTTATGAAATATTTTGTTTGTTAAAGTGCTCGGATGCTAAGTTTTGGGTTTGTTTTTATTTTTATTCTTTGTTTTGAAAGAGCATTTTTCCTGAATGCTTATAGAGTTTTAGAGCAAAGACGCGCGCGATAACGCATTAAAAATCTCATCATTTCAGGCACCATCATCATCAGCAGCCGCCGCAACAACTTCACCAGCCGCCTCAAAATCATCGTCATATACGATGTGTTGTAAAAACAGACTTGGGCTTCTTGCTATTATGCACTTGCCAATACTTTTGTAGATATTTTTTGCCACATAAATTTCATCTGTTTTCAGAATGCAGTAGTAGGATTTTATTTTTCATTCAAGTGGCATGCAAAATATATGAGAAAATTGCGTCTCCCAAAAGGAAGTTGTTGCAAAACTGATGTTTTTATTTATGCATCATTTGGAATTTTGACAGCTTGGGCCAAGACTATAAAAAGGAAGAGCAGTTAAGAAGACTTGGATCTTGAAAAGCATTTCATTAAACATTTAACAATGTTTGAAAGTTTAATTAACACGATCAAGTTTTGAACAAACATTCAAAATTTCTCTCACCCAGGTTTCCCTACTTTTGCCAGTTTGTTATATGATAATAGACAATTTTTCAAGATCAGTAAGATGTTTACTTTAATTTCAAACGTTTGTCAATTGGTCAATTGTTCAGTTGTTTGATCATATGTATGAGTATGATGTACATATCTCAAAATAAAGCCAATGATTTTACGACGTCCACAGATTCGGTTGTCAATCCGTCTGGCCGTCTGCTGTAGTGTTAGCTTTACTAATGATGCGACTAAAAAAATGCTTTATTTTAAAATGATATTTTTAAAATTCATGAGAGAAATCAAGAGATTAAAATCATCATCATCGTCTTACTCAGCTCGTCAACAGCAAACAGCAACAGCAGTCGCAGCATGGCGGTCATCATCATCATCACCATCATCACATGTATGCTTGATGCCAGATCTTCTTATAGAACCTGATGCAGTCATAAAGATTGCAAAGACATTGTATTTATAATGCCTGCCTGCTGCCTCCTCACATAGTACGTAGAAGAAAAGGAAGAAAGTGACGACTGGCCCGAAGAGGACGTTGAAACACATTGGTTCGAGTGTAAAGAATTTTTCAGCTTCAATTGTTATTAACACTTGGCAAACAACCGCCAACACATCCAAGATTTTATAAGATATTTCTAAAACATCGAGAGGATTTCAATACGTTTCCAACCAAAAAAAGCAACGATGGTTTTTTGATTTTTAAATTTTATTTTATTTCATTTCATAGCAGCAAACGACCTGACTTAATGGGTTAATTTCAAGAGCTGCTTTCACGATCATTTGATGGTGGTGGATATGTGATGGTGGCGGTGGCGGTAGGGGCGCTGATGATCAACATCATATGTTGAAATTTAATGTTTTTGCTTCATAATTTCTGTTCTTGTTTTTTTTTTTTTTTTTTTGTTACTGCTGCTGCCGTTGTTGTTGTGAATGTTAATATGTACGTGGTGTCTTAAAACCTCACCAAAACTATACAAAGAAGATGAACAACACCACAGCGACGACCAAGAAAGCAATGAAAATAAAACCAAAACACAAAAAACTTTAAATGACGTCGTCGTTTTGGCTGTTTTGTGGCGATGATTAATGAAGTGCCAGAAAATAAAGATCATCATTATTGTAAGATATTTAAAGCATAGAGTGTAGTGTGCACATACACACATAATTGAAATAGCATAAAAAAAGTATGAATAAGGAAAAACAATTTAAGTGATTCACTCTTTTAAGGAAAAAGGAGGCCCAAACGAATCGTAAGCATTAACAGATAAGCGAAAATGTATGATGACATTTTGTTGGCAATTTAAACAAAAAACCAAGACTAAAGAAATACAAATTATGTTATAATTGATTATGCACAAAAATGTTGCTGCAACATGTTTACAACAATATTTGTTGTCTCAGATAACGGCTTGGTGACTAAACGACGTTGCGTCTTCTTTCCTTTTTGTTCTAATATTTTGAAATGTCAAATGTTGAGTTTCTTTTCTTAAATCATAAATACAAACGTGTTGTTTTACATGAAGATATAGGAAATATTGCAAAATGTCATGTATTGTGTTCCAATCATTGAATTTTACAGTTATTCAAATTCTTAATCATTTTATTAATAAACTAATTCGTTTATCTTGTTATTTGGCTCCTTTAAATTGTGATCACAATTCAACAACACATTGCTGTAATTATGATCTTTTATCATTTGGTCATTGTACTAAGGTTAAGCAGAAGAAAGCCGATTAAAATGATGATAAGTGATATACTTAAGACAAAATGTTGCAACAACACGCCGACAGATCTACACGAACCATAGACACAAACAAATATTTTTATTTTCATTTAGAAGTTATAAAGATGTGCTTGTCGACACTCTAATTCTTTATTATTCTTTATTCTTTATTATTCCGTTCGTAACAACTATTAAAGAACTCTTTGGACACCTCATAATGTATATCATCAATATGATAACCGATTTCCGCGGAAATATGTATCGATTTAAGCCATCTGTCCTTCCGCTCACATGTTTTTTTTTTAAAGCACGATGAAAACTAAGCAGCTTGGTGTAAGAGGATAAAATTTTGCACAAATATCATAATTATAACCATGGAGAAGATAGGTTCGAAGTTCCGATCTAATTAGACAGAATCGAACTCAATATTTTAAGAATTTTGCAAAAAAAAAAAAAAAAAACAAAAACAAAAAAATATATATATTAATAAGTTTTATTATTTTTAAATTTCTACACCAATTTTGGATGTGATTATGAGAACCCGATTGAGTCGGTATGTTATGTGTGAGAATTGGGGTTCATAACACTGACATTTATTCAGCGATGCACTGGAATATAGTCCAGCATCACAAGTGGACGATATTGGGTCAGTAAATAAAAACTTGCACATACATATATGTACTGAAACTACCTCTTAAAGCAGTAATTTTCCAGAATTGTTACCCGAATTTTACCATTTTGTCATTAATCAAAAGTAATATGCGGAAGATGTTGATGCACACGGTAAAGAGACGTTTTTAAGAGACAGTCCTACCTGTGACGAGCTTAATGAAAAATACTAAAATATCGAAATATTTGTTCGAAACCGAAATTAAATCGGATTATTATGTACGAGAAGTAGGCGTTATTTAGGCTCTGACTAATATAGAGATGAGCCGGTGTAATGCCCGCAACACTGTGATTTGTAATTCAAATTAGATGGTATATAGAATTTGATCCATCCGAACACTTGTTCCCTTTCCAGTTTTACTCCCATCTATTAGTTTAATTTTCAAGATGATCGAGTTATTGAATTTTTAAATTTGCTACTCAACCTGTTTCTATACCCACCAATTGTTTTCATTTTAAAATTTGGTTCAATGGATTTATAAAAAAAAACTGTTTTATAAGTTGGTGCAATTGAAACCATTGTTATAGCATGTCTGCTGGCAATTTATTAAACTTATTTGATGTTTATTCTCGTTTGAAAATTTCAGCGTGTTGCTTGCAATATGTAGCTACAAAAATATATTTTGCAGCAACATATTGTAGTTGTATAAATTCATATAAGTTGTGTCATTTTTTGTAGCCTAGCGAACTTTTACGAAACTTTTTGTGTACAACTTTTGTGAAAGTTTTCCCTATTGCTTAGCTACAGACTATAGGGGCAACATGTACCTTAAAACATAATACGACACAACAATTCCTTGATTAACGAATTTGGTTAAGCAACTGGTGTAATATGGTAGTTCTTCCCAATCGCTTATTTGCTTAAAATCCTGGTGTTTTTTATCCATCAATAAATAAATGTTGCAGCAGCATGTTGCATGACATAATAAAAATGTAATATTATATAGCATTGTTGACTCTTTGTAATCTTAAATTAAATCTAAATATTTTTTATTTAATTAAAACAATTTGATGTGTTATCATCCCATGTTTATGGCTCCAAATAGATGTTGCTGCAACATTTTCTTACGTTTGTAAACCAATAGTTCCTGTTAATTGTCTACTTCTACTTACCTGTTTACTAAACATAGCAATATCTTCATTAAACGATTCTGACGAACACACATCACCACCTTGCACACCAGGTTCTCTGGGCGTACATGTGGCCAATTCACATTTTTCAAATATTAGAGCCAACAGCGGGAATAGGGGATGTCTGAGGGCAGAAAAAGGAAAATAAACAAATTAAATCGAAAATCAAATCAAATCAAATATTTTCAAGCATTAGAATCAGCACAAGAACCACATGAGGAGAAGCGTAGAAAGTAGTGCTTAAATTTGTTTACACTAATGGCGACAAGAAACCGCCGTCATCATCATCATCACAAGCGTTGCCATCGTGTTCATAGCCGTCGTTGTTGTCCGCCGCAGCCACCGCTGCCGCTTTAGCAACATCATGATGCCCATGATGAGTGGCGGTGGGCAGAAGCAACGTACAGCAACTGAGGCGTCTTCGGCGAAGGAAATTGAAATGGGTGGGAGGGGGAAAATCAGGGGCCTTTAGAAACTGTAATATTGGATGGTGGCACTCTGTATCGAGAATATAAAACATACTCATTAAATACCACATACTTACCAGTGGTATAAATGTCTGAATGTTTGTGTGTGTGTGTGTATGTGTGCGTGTCCGTGTGTGCGATTTTGTGTGTATGTTTATAAGTGCATTCAACATTTGGTATTTTAATTAGAGCATAAGTTAAAGGAAATGCTATGCATTTCTGAAATGCCAATTTTAGATGGATATTCTTTTCGTTTTTTCTTCTATTTGTTTTAGCCTCATCTATTTTCGCTGTTAGGCATATAGCAAGAAATCATATACGGATTTTGCAATACATGCAAAAACGCTAATTATGAATAAAAGGAAGCGAGATTGAAGTTTTATAGAAAGGGAAATGGTTGGCGCTTGCAACACAGCATGTGGAAGAATATGGGCGATGGATGTGAAGGTAATGAAAGCGTTTTAGCCGAAGGCCAAGCAAACAAGTAAGATTTTCAAATCAGTGGCTAAAGACAACAAGCTGCAGCTGTTAGCTGCAGAATCTATATATAAACAAAATTCCACAATCTGAATAATGTTCTTTAAAATCGCACGAAATGCAATTAGTTGTTGCTGCAACATGAGACTGAAAATTAAAAAGCTCCAATAAAATGTATTCAGCTTGATTTATGCTAATCCTGCCCGATCGTTAAATTTCTTCTATACAATATTTTCCAAGCGGTTGATTTTATGTGTTGCTGCAACATGTTGCCTTATTTATAAGCCTTGCGAAATTCCCGCCAAAACTTTTCAGCAGAAAAAGAAGAAGAAATCAGTGTTTCTTCTTTCTATGCCGGTTCATAAATTAAAATTGTAAATCAACAAGTTTGTATGCTCCGCTATTCTGCCCGCAAAAGCCAATATCAACCATGAAAACCCAAACAACAGCCGCAACGTCAACAACAACAGCAAATGTGTAGTAGTAAAAGTGTTTTGACAAGGAGGCCTGTTTTAAATGCACGAAATTGTAATAAATCTTTCCTCATATTGTTGTTGCTGCTGCTGTTGTGTTGCTGTTGTTGGTGTTGTTGTTATAAAAGGCTACTGTATGTAAACATTGGCATAAACACATCCTCAGCTATGTATGAATGTCTGTATATATATGTACATAGCATATATACCGACAATATTGTCTTTTTTTCCGTTTCATCTGTAATTTATTACTATCTTTTTAACTGTCAAAATTTGTGTGTTGTCTGTTTTTTTGTGTGAAAACCATTCAGACGACACATTTTTAAGAGAGTAGGGAATACTCTTAAGAGCCATTCGAAGAGACCATTTTTTCGAGTTGTCATCTCGTGTGATGTTGCTGGCTGGCAGGCTGGTTTTGAGGGGCTTATAGATGGATGTAAACATTTGCAATGTCATTGTTGACAGCTTAGACATATTTGTTGATAGGTTTTCTTCTTGGTTGATTCTTTTCATGTTTGTGTCACATGTTGACCAATTTATGTCAGAAAAAAAAATTGTATTCTTACGGATTTTTATTGTTTTCATCGTTTTTGGTCTTCTGAATAAAAGCTGAAAGTTTTGTTTGCTGTGATGCGTTGATGGGGACTCAAGAAAGAAAATGACAAATTGTTTTATAAGAAACATACAGCAAAATATTAGAATAATTCTCTACTGCAAGGCAGAGGAGGACGAAGTGGAATGGACTTCCGTGTGTTTTATCTAAATGATAAATGATGTTTGGATGCGTGCTCTACTATAGTACAACGTAGTCATATGCAAATTTCTCTGGCTGTACATGAGCGTGTGGACGAAAGAGTGTAACGTACCACAGTGAATGAGTGACCAGTGCTAAGGCAGTTAGTGCCTTAGTGTCAGAAACATCTGCTGCAAAACTGGCCATTTATGTTGAGTTTTGTGAATACAATGAATGCTCACTTTCCGGTTTTCTTTTGTTTGAAGGATTACGCACACACACATAAACACGCTACCGACATCGGGAAGAGGTAAAAACCAGCCGGAGCTCTACAAATTGCACCTGAGTTTTTTCCTCGGTGGCCACACATTTTTACCCCTAAGTTTTTGTTCTTCGCAGCAACAAAGGAGTTTTGTTCTTGCCAACATAAACTCTATAATTTTTCAATTAGTATTTCAAATGGTCTTTAAAGTTCCTGTTTTTCCAATACAGTATCTGTTTGCCTTAATCATTTATTAAAAGGTTTTTAGCGGGTGTTTTTTGTTTTGTTGTTTTTTTTTTTTTTTTTTTTTTTTGTTCGTCACCTCTCACACATGACTGAACACGAATTGGCGGAGGAGACCCTTCTTCCCAAAAAAAAAAAAAAAAAAAAAGAAATTAAAACAAAAACCGCTTAATAAAATAACTGTCACATTGCTTGAACACACTTGTCAGCGTTTTTCTTTTCTTTCATTTCAGACCAATTTCTTGTAATTATGGCCTCCTGAGTGCAGCAAACGGAGTGTGATATTTGCTTTCGATGTGTCCGTTGACTCGGAGTACCACATCGAACGTCAAGTGCTAAACCCCTGGGAGATATACCAATGAAAAGGTAAACAGGCCAAGAGCCATCACTACACTTGACTATATCACATAAACACATACGAAAAAAGGTGTTAAGTTCTTAATAAAGAAAAGAAGCGTGGTATAAAAAAGTAAGCGCAAAAAAGTGCACTAAGACGTGTTATAAAATGCTGTAAGTTATTTTGTTATCTCACAGTTTGCCTTGTTCTTAGCAAAAGAATTCTTCGCCCAATAATTAAGTTTTATGATTATGACAATACAAAGAAATTCACATCAACAGGCATTTTGCTTTGGCCGCAGAGAGCGCGAGCGAGTCGGGTTTGTTTAGGGCGGAATGCCGGTGGAAGGTGTTAAGTGATCATAACTGTTAGGAAAATTGCATAATTATTGAAATACTTGAGGAAGAATATAAACAAATTTTAAGAGAAAGGAAAGGAGGGAATGCCTTCCATAATAAGCAATCAAGTATTGATGGCCGAGCAATAATGTTGCTAGTTGGAAAGTGGAAAGTTCAAAAGTGATTTGTACAATTATAGAAAAGCTTTAGGAAAAAATTAATACGTATTTCAGAAAAGAAATTACATATATAATGTCATATAATTACGAAAAGAAATACCATTTTGCTTGGCAGCAACGTATTGAAGGCCAATTAAACGAAATGAAACGCAACAGGAAAGTAAACATATTTTTATGGAAGAAATTACATTTTTGTGTTGCAGCAGTATATTGATTGGCGACCAAATAGCTTGCTGAAAAGAAGATTTTTAGAAATCTACGTGGTAATGAAGAAGCTTAAAAAACCCCAATTGCACAGCCAACAAGTTATTTAGTGATAAGGTCGGCATGTCAAGTATGTACCAGTAATTTTCAAACTATCTTAAACTTCGTATGTTTTGGAGCAACATCTTGCCAAAATGTTTCATTTTTTTTCTAAGAAATTTGTTTTCATAAATGAAAAAGGACACAAATGATAAATGAGTAAATAGAGAAGCACGTACTTTGTAGGCCAAAATTCACGCATAAATTTACCATGAGATAGCCATATTCAGCAGCAACAGGTTGTCAAATGTTGGTCTTTTCATTAATTTGAGAAAACAGATATAATCTATTTTGGTTGCTAACAATGTACTCGTAGATCGAAGAAAAGCTGTGACCACAAGTTGATGGACATGATCAAAGCTATGGAAATAATAGAAATGTACCATTTTTTGTGGGATGCTACAGCAATTTTGAAGCCATGTTGCAAGAAATATTTGTGGTAAACACACTGTAATTATGCTCTGAATCTTTTTACCTTTTTAAGCCAATAATTTATTTAGCTTTATTAATTTTAAACTTGCCAAAAATGTTTGTATATTGCAGCAATATGTTGGTAAAACCGCCTCTGTCAAACAAACTCAGATTGCATGCACGAAACGACCACTAACTACTTCAATGAGATAAGCATAAATCAGCATGCTGCTGGAGAGTCAATGACGTTTGCAAATGGAATATTATATTAATAAGAGGAATATGAATGGTTATTTTGGGTGACTAGGCTATTAAGTTGTAGTAACTTTCAAGTGATCATAAATACTATATATGTTGCAGCAACACGCTACATAAGGTTTTTAGTAAAATCACTTAATTGTTTTCCGGCTTTAACCGCCAGAGAAAACAATTCTGGTAACAAACAAAATCTACAGTCTACAATCTAGGTAGTAACGACTCTCACTTGCTTTGCTAGCAAAAAATTGTTTTGAAATTTGCAATATTTTGCAGAAGCACGTTGGCAAAACTGAAACCCTCTAAATGTGTTTATTGAATTCAACGCAATTAAGTGCTAAAAGCTAAATTTTAAAAATGCCAAATCGATATATTTATATATATATATCATTTATTAGCCAACCAAAAGATTGGTTAATGCTCACTTATCATATCAAGACGTGCTAATATATTTTGCATTAATAACATAAAATTATTCATTTAATCAAAATCAAGCATACAAATTCCCTTCTTGGCTTTAATCAAACACATGTTTTCACTTCATTATTGCATATTTTGCCTCATTGTCTTGTTGACTCATTAATTGTTTGCCGTGGCTGTGGCTGTTGCTGTTGGTACTCTATAATACATTACATTTCAAAAATATGACAAATATGTCATTGTATGTCAATACAGACTGACAAGTAGTTAACACTCTTTAAGATGTTTGTTAAGTGGTTCAAATTAAAATACAAATAATAATCATATTTTGCACTGCTCTTTGCCGCTCGCTCTTGGCGTACATAAAAGGGTGAGTTTTTCATACACTTCCAATTCAGCAATGTCCGCATATTTGTTTTCTTATAATAACAGATTAATTATTGTCTCAAAGTTTTCTTTTGAAGGCGAGAGGCGAGAGGGGCAACAAAAAAAAAAAAAAACCGACAGCTAAGAAATATGATTGATTGCACGGCATAAATGAATATCAAGGAATGCGTAGACACATATTTGCTGTCGCCGCACAGCAAAATTAAAATGCCTAAGACAGAAATTAGCACCTTTATTTCCAAGGTATTATAAAGCAAAATAAAAAAACAATAAATTTCTATTATAATTCCTTGATATTAAGCAGGCCAAAAACGTCAGTTAACAAACCCCTAATTTGGCATTTAATTTAGTGAAGTGTGTGTGCGTGCGGTTTTTTTATGGAGAGGTTTGTCTATAAGATCAACAAAAACGCCCACAAAAGTATAGGTTGAGTAAGGAAAACTACACTTTAATTAAATAAAAAAGAAACCATTTAAGAACAGAAGAACAGAGAGGAAATATAGGCGCAGGACATAAAGGGATACTCGTACATTGGAAAGGAAGTAGATTTTATAACGCACAAGAGTCAACATTGAGTGTAAACAATTAAAGAAGACTTTTATTAATGGGTTCTATAGCTGATTTGAAAAGTTTCTGTTGCTGATTTGCTGCAATACTTACTCATATATAGCATCCTTATCACGTTTATGTACTTCGGGTATTGCACCCATTAAATGATTAGTAACCGGTGATACATGACTAGGTGTACCATGGCCACCAGCCGCACCGGCTGTGTGGTATCCATGCATGCCAACTGTGGCCGCTGCTGCAGCAGCATGTGTCATGTGTGGTGAGTGATGTGATGGTAGGCCTTGTAATCCAGGCGGCCGATGACCAACATGTGGATCATACATGGCAGCTGCTGCAGCACCCGAGTCCATTCCATAGCCATGCAGGCCATCATCATACTAGATTTTTAAAGAAACGTGGGAGAAACGTGAATAAAGAGAATTTTCGGTTAACTTTCAAAGTAACATAAATTGTAAGGCTGAGAAAAACAATGATAAGGAATTATGCGGTTATGGTGTGAAATATGTTGCTGCCACATATTGCACTTGTTTATAGTGACAACAATAGCAAATGTCTTTTGTTACCCCAAATTTCGAAACTTTCTAGTACCATTAAATTAATCTACGAATTTTGTATTGCAAGATGTTAAAGACGCAATTTTGAAGACACATGTTGCCGAATAAAAGCGACTACAATGAAATAATATTGCTGCTAACCTATTTGGCAGTTACTGTCTGACTGACAGCCAATATGTGTAATAATGTTGCTGCTAACGCAATTTACATTTGTTATCTAACTGACAATATACTGCTAACAAGTAGCAAAAATAGTTGCCATAACTGTCCTATTTTGTTGGTTTAAAAAACTACGAATACGCCGAAATTATTGTTGCTTTTAAAACAATTTCGATTTTTTGCTTAAACTATTTTTAGCAACATATTAAAGGCGCATGTTGTTAAAGAAATGTGCAAAATATTGCAGCTGCCCATCATGTGCCTAAAGTAACCAACAACTTCTATATTGTTGCTGATCAGATATTCTTGCTGTGCTGTGTTATTGATCTCCTCTTGATTTTCTTAGCAATTCTTCACCAAAATGAACCCTCCACCCTTCTCCCGTTATAGAGAATTGACTTATCTGTTAAATTCATGGTGTTCAGAGTATTTAACCTTTATTTCAAAACATCACGTTGGCCACCCAAAATCAGTTAATTAAGTAGGTAGGTAGTTGGGTAGGGTAGGACAGGGTAGGGTTGGGAGAGTGTAAAAACGTTAAAAAATTTTGAAAAATATTCCCACACACCAAAATGTGGAATTCTTGTCACCCATAAAACCAACTGTGGACACTGAGACGTGTATATATCAAAAATTTATCGTGAACAGACATCGTCACCATCACCATCAACGTAGTCATCAACAACATATCTCTACAATCGTACGTTGCCAGCGTTTATCAGCAGTACGCTGTACGCTGATACAGCAACAACACTAATAAGCTTGACCTTGTAGTAACAGCCTTAACTTCAAACCGTCTTAACGTTTTTTGCATACGAAATGTACAAATGATTTGTTTTGTGTATTATTACTTTTGTTAAACGGTTTTAAGCTATGTCGCCGGTTTTTGTTTCGACCAAAGCACTTCTTTAACGCCACTTTATTAGCTGAAAGAAGCGAAAACAAAAACGCTGGGAGAGCAGCGGTGCACAAAACTTTTTCACTTGACAATGTCAACCACGTTTGAAACGACAAACGCAGCACTGGCACCGGCACCGGCACCGGCTCCGGCACTAGCAACCGAACCCAACCAAAACTTAAGCGTATCAACAACAGCAACGGTTGTTGGGTTACCTCTAACAACACATAGCACCAAGAGTAGCAACATCACAGTTACAACAGAGGTGGAAAGAACACGGCAACGATGACGATGACGACAACGATGAATGAACGTTGATGATTGTTAAGATTTTTATCATTTTATAAAATACAAAACTCTTCAACTTGAGAGTTCACACTGCATATATAAACTGTAGTGTGTTCTTTTCATGCTACGAGAGTTTTGTCAAACGGCGTCGAGTTTCGCTTGTTTCTTCGTATTCTTTTACTTCATTTGCAGCAGGTTATGCTATCCGGGGCTATGAGTAATGTCAGCTGGTATAGTTTAGGAGTTTGCCACCTTATCGATTTGAAAAGATCTCTCGACAATTGTGTTTTGCTGTGTGTCTTAAGCAGCAATTGACACATTGATGTAAAATGTCAACAATGACAATCAACGCGAAGCAACCAAATCTTGTGTAGTAAATTTTCGAAAGGGGCAAATGAAACGGACCCTTCTTGCAATGGCCCCAAAACAAGTGTTAATGATTATAATCTGTTGTGTTTATAGGCAACAGTACCGGCAGCAGCACTAAGAGACTGAGGCTGTGGCTGCTACGGCAAGGAATATTAAAATCTATACATATAAACCGTTCGTTTCCTCTCTCTCCAAAACCACCTGCACTAGCTTTGCGTTTATTTGTTTGTACGAGTATGTCTGATAACAAAAGTCTCATAAAAAGACGGTGGTAGACTACATACATATATTATTATTGTAAAGGCTTTTGTGGCATACAAACGACGAAAAAATCCCATTTTACTGCTATTGTTTGTTGGAACAGAAAAGCACAAACCTTTCTCAATATCAAACCAGCTTGAAACTAGCGACAACTGCCAGCAACAGAGCCAGCCAGAATGCCAGCAACAAAAAATTGTCCTCCAGATACATACACAAGATTAGCAAAAGACTTCATTTCACATACATGCATTTCGCAGAGTGGCAAACACCAAGCAAAGCCTTTTCAAAACCAACAACAACAACAGCAAAAAACGTCAGCAACAAACCATGTGCAGTTGAGAGAGTGGACGGTTTCGTCTCCAGTACATTGCTGGCGGTGCTGCTGCAAGTTGTTTATTGTTCAAGTTTTGTGGGTTAAAGTCGCGGCTCAGATATTTGTCATTTACGTCTTTTTTCCTACGATACATATGCAAGTACATACATACATACATACATATACACCAAAAAGGTATATTTTGTGCTGCTCGGCAAAACGAAATACACAACCAAAAAAAAAAAAACCTTAAGAAAGATTGTCTAAAAGCAGTTAAACTATAAAGTTGTTATGCTAATTTTTGTAGTTTAGTTGGTTGATGCGATTGTTGTTGTTGCTGGTGCAGTTGCATAGATAAACAGAAGAACATTGGGAAAATGACAAAGAAATCACAGGAAACAGGAAATACTTTGCGAACGTAGAAGAAGAAATTCATTATGAAAATAACAATCATAGCTATAGGTTCTACAGCGAATTCTAAAGCTATAAAAAATGAAGGTGATATTTGAAATAATTGCAAAATTTCAAAATATAACAATGTTGCTGCGGCAAGTTGCTATATAGCAAATATTTCTTCGATACTGTTGGCATAAGTTTTTATAGAATTCTGTTTTATAAATTATTTTAGTTATAAAAACGAGCAATTTGGAAATTGCAACGAGTTGTATTAATAGCAATAGCTGTTGCTGGAATTTTACTGAAATTTTTTCTTTGGAGATGTCCTTACTATCTGTTTGTTCATAATAACATTTGTATCAAAAGCTCAACAACCATGACTACTTGAGAAATTGAAAATGTTGCAGCAATATTAAGATGTCGTACGATGCTCAGGATAGTTCTAAAAGTTGTAAATTTCCAATAAATCATTTGCAATATTGTTAAGTTTCAAATGTTGCAACAACATGTTGGATCTTAATAAGAAATGTAGTAACTGTCGTGGGGTACCCCGTCGGACGCCTCGACAGTTTCAACATTTTCTACAATAAGGACTGTCGGCAAAACCCGTAGCTCTCTTCCTAAGAGAGTTTTGAAAGTGAAAAATTGTCAACTAATTATTTGTAATATTGATAAATTGCAAAATATTTGTAAATGTTTCGTCAACATGTGGGGAAAAGAAAATGTTGCTGCATCACGATTAACAACATTGTTATTCCTCAATTTTTTTTTTTTGTAAAGCAAAGATTTTTACTTAGTGTTGGAAAAAAAATGTAAAAACAATTTTTTGAAGAAGGATTGTTGATATACTTTACTCCACATTATCTTAAAAAGCTAACAAAAAAACAGAAAGAACGGTTCGAAATTAAACTGTTTTGAAATGTTGCAGCAACATGTTGCTTTAAAAAAATATCTCAGCCATTACTGCAAAAAATCTTATTATTTCTTTTTCGTACAACTTTTGAAATGTTACAACTGAATAAATGCCTGAAAATACTGGCCTTTAGAAAATGCTGTTATAAGGTATCCAAACGACGCTGCACAATAATTTCTAAAAACTTTTCATTCGAAAAAAAACTATGTTGCAGCAACACGGTGTTATTTGTCTAAAATTTTCAAAACATTGAAAAGTAAATGTCGAAAGAAGTTTGTGTTTAATATTGCCTTGGACCACGGTCACATAATACTGCCATCTATTTATTGAGTGCTGTAGTACTTATTTTTTGGTACTTCTATTCACAGATTAAATGAAAATCCGTAAAAATCATCGAAATCATGAATTGACACATTCAGACATTCGCTCAAAGATTTGCTGCACTCTAGGGAATTATTCTGTTGAATGGTTAACCAAATTTTTGAAGAAATTTTGTATCATTGGTCAACATGCTTTCAATAGCATTCATAATATCTAAATCATCGACAACTTCTTTTGGCCAATATTTCTGGTAGTTCATGCGAATGAAATTGATTTTAGACGGCTTCTTTTGTATTTGTTTTAGATATCAGTAGTTTTTATTGATTTTTTACGTCATTTTCTTGAAGAAACTATTTAAAATTCGTATGTTTTTCAGACGCTTTTGTAGTTCCGCTGCTTCAGTTTACCATAAAATTTGATATTTTAATGATTTTTGCTAATTTCTTCTGTGTTTAGTTTTATGTCTATTTCAATTTATTGAAAAATTATCTACATTTTGTTTTTTCTGCTTTTCGTTATATTTCAAGCTGAAAATATCGCTAACCTTAACACGTGATTACTGGTTTTCTCGCTTGTAGTTTAGTATATTTTCATAACAAAACGTTAACATGAAAACTTGTTTTGACTCTTAAGATGGACGATCTTTTAGGTGATTATAGCCAATAACCCTTTACAAAGAAGAAAAAACGAAAGAACAAAAATGGTACTTACAACGAAAAGATAATGACCTCAGCTATAAAGTAGTCCGAAACTTAAGAATGAAATTGATATGGATAGATAGGGAGATGGATGTTGCGATAGTCAAATGTGAATGTGAATGTAAAGGTGATATGTTAGCTTTCAAGAGAGAAAGAGAGAAGATAGTCAGATATGTCGATGGCTTGTTAAATACATATATTTGTGTGCTTCCAAAATTTACATAATTGAGTATTCCAAAAGCCGTGTGACAAACAAGTTCTTTACTGATTTATTTGAAGGGAACCACATATATTTTCTGTGAAATATTTTTACTTATTATTGATTTTCTGGTGATTTTCTTTCAAAGTGAGCCAAAATAAAACCACCCACAATTTTTTCTGAAATTGTTGGTTGGTGTCGCTGACGGCCGCCGCCTCTTCTACTGTCCGTTTATGGATGGATACACATACTATATTTAAAAAGCATCGGAATCATTTTGTTTCGATTTCAAGTGTTGTATGTTTTTGACAACATCACAAAACAACTCTTACCCAGCCATACACGAGAGTTCTGAAAGACTAACTAAATACAATGAATGGCTGGCTGGCTGACGGCCGACGTCCCATGTTGCTGTTATACCAACGTATATTACGTCAATTCATATTATTATGCAAGTATGAAGAATGAAAAACATTCTTCTGCTCTCATACATGAAATTCCTTACAAAACTAAGGGGAATACAGACAGCATAGTCACAGAGGCCGTCGCCATCACCTCCCACTTAGTTGTAGGGGTTGGGGAGGCCAAAGCAGCAAATAAAAACCCCCAACACAAAACTGTATACTCTGGTTAAACACGTGTAATTCAAGGTAGTTTTTTTTAATATTGCTGTTGCTACTCTATTGTTGTTATGGGTATATAAAACATAACTGCTACAACAATAACACCAACACCAGCAGTAACATCTATTATATTATATATGTGAATACATGTCTGTTTGTACGCTGATTATCATAATACATACCGAACATACAGACGTACAACGTACAGGCATATTCATAACTATGTTATGTAGCAGTGCCTACCGCCAAAGGAGCGGAGCGTGCTTTTCCACTATTAAGCTTTGCTGTTTTGTAGTTTAGCAAGAATTCTGTTCAGTTCAGTATTAGTTTCGGGTTCAAAACTTAATTTAATATTTATACTTAAGCATAAGATTGTTGAAACAACAACACCAGTGCTCTGCATAACCTACAACAAACAAAAATAAAACAAGGAACAATTTGATGATTTTCATTTTCGTTTTATTTTTTTTCTATTTTGGCTGGTTCAATAGAAAAAAATCACGCGATTTCCAATAGGGTGCTCGCATAGCATACAAAATTCCTAGAAAATATAAAACGAGCAGCGTATTATTTAAAATAAATCGTAGTCGCGATTTATTCTGGCGCAATTATGAAACATAAAGGAAATTCGCACATTTCTTGAAATTTTAGGGGAGTGTGAACAGCGTAAACAAGCAAATATTTTAGAGATTTCTTAATAAGATTTTGTTTATGACTATAATTGCGAAATATTTCTGAAACATGTTGCTGGAACACTTAGTCGTGAAACGTGTTGCTAAGGCAAAAATATAAAGTAAATGTTAAAAAAATGCATAACCTACAATTTGTAGGTGTTAAAGAAAATAGCTAATAAAGTCCGTATAATTTCATTTCATTAACTGCTTGCTAAATTTAAAACTACTTGAACGTTTCTTGTATCAAGTTTTTGCATTTCTAAAGTGTGTGGAGGAAAAACGTAAATATTCTGCGCGATGATTTCGCTTACAACCTACTGCACAAGCAAATGTTTCTGATACATGTTCAAATCAAAAACTGATCAAAACTTAATGTTTAAAAAAGTCATTTGCCATTCTAACACTTGCTTTAATTAAACGTCGTTTTCAGAATGGTCTCCCTGCCAACTCTATCTCAGATTGTGATTTGTTCTACATTTGTTGTATGTTTTGGCTCTTCATACTTTATGCATTCAATGTGTCCAGAAGAATTCTACTACGTATGGAAAAAGGAGGCCTAAAACTCTTGATGTCATAAATCATTTAATCACTTTCATCTAAATTCACACATATACCAGCACAACTCGAATAGTCATGTGCCTCTTTGTGTAGGCTCTCCATAACAAAGTGTTGTATGGTCATAGAAAAGCTGTTTTATCAACAACATTATATCAACACGGCCAAAGACCATACGTAGTATGTTCGAGCAACGACAGAAAATATGCATATAACATATTTTTGCTTATAAACAAATATTTCATTTTTCACTAACGCAAAAACCAAAACAAACTTATTCAGAAAAACAGACAAAAACTCATCCGAAAAAAAACTTTAAATAACGTGAACTTGAAATGGCTGGTCTGCTAGGGAGGTGAGAACACTATGACAATACTGGACAAAAACTTTACACATTGGCCCATCAGCTTTACTAGGCTTAAAAATATATTTGTTGCAGCCAGAGGGGTACAGATGGAAGCGAAGTAGTTGGTACATTCTAGGTTTTGCTGTGTTGAGCTTTGGCAATATTGCGAATTGTTTGCAATTTTGTGGCAAGATTCAAATACCAACACTCTAAGCAATGTTGCTCAAAATGAGGAAGGGCTGCTACACTATGTACGAGTATAGTATACATACCAGTGACAATGAATGCAGATGGAATGTAGGTATAGCACACTTTTTTCGGGGAAAACAGGGGCTACAAATATGTTTTAAAGCCCCTAACGTAGGAGGGTGGAAGGCGACCTTTTTAGGTCGTCATTGTTGGTGAACTTCTAATACATAGACTGCCCTTACTTTTACGTTGTGTGTTGCAGCGTATTTCCTGCTGCAACACAATGTTGCGTTGAGTATTACTGCAAACCCTGATAAAATTGCATTCACAGTTTTATCTATGGATGTGTGTGTGTGCGTGCGTGTGTGTATGCTGAACATAGCCGACATATGTAGGTTTATATACTCTCATATCTTTACACTACATATCCACCACATGGATATGCAAATTTTTGCGATGCACTTTTTCGAAAATGAAATCCTGCCGCTACCATCCCCACCACCACCTCGGCAAATTGAACTAGGGGGAGTGCCGCATGGAGTATAGTGTGACCTCCCACCTAGGTCGTTGCTCACATGACGATAGATGTAGTATGTGTAGGATATAGTAGTGAGCTTTTTTTTGCCTAGTTTTGTTTTAAAAACCAGACACATTTACAGACAGTTTAGAGTGGTTTTGATATCTAACTACCACTGATGACGATGATGGCAAAGCAACAATTTGCTTTTAAAGGTTATATGCAACATTTGTTTTCGCAAACCGAAAAAAACACTACACACACACATAGATATGTATAAGCAATAAATGGATTTATGTAGTTAAAAATGTGCAGTATATAGAAACATGAGTAGAGTGATCTATATACATATATCTATAGGAGTGTTTCGAAAAATATACAAACAACTTTTTACTATTTTCTGTAATAGTGTGTTAAATATCAACACAACATTTTGTGTTTGAGCAGAAAGAAATGACAGGGATTTTGGAAATCATTTCGATTTCTTTCAAAAATGTATTCAAGAGTTACCAGCCAAGTTAACTTAACATTTTGTATGAAAGATCAAAGATATTAAAAATTATATTTAGTTGATGAATTTTATTTAAAGATTACCTTGAACATGCCATGAAATTTAAGACGTTTTGTGAAAAATATTTCACTTTAGCACTTGTACGAGTATAATAATATTAACTTTAGTTCATTTTTGTTGATTTCTCCTTTTTTACTTTGGGGGTGTTATCGTTTTCTTTCCATGCCTCTCCAACAAAATTGTGTTTTTTTTTTATTTCTCTTAAATGATTTCTAACATTTTTGTTCAAGACAAATGATTGGACACTCCCATGTTTGGTTTCGCTCTTGGTAACGTTTCAGGTTTGAGATTATTGTGATGGGAATCCATTTTTCTGTTTTTATAGCTAAATGGTATTAGACGCTTAATTTTTAAGGTATGTTAAAACAATTTAGTTTCATCGTGTTTCATCATGTGTAGAAAAACACGAAAAATGAGTTAGGTAGGATCTACAACATGAAGAAATGAAGTCATGGACGTCTGACATAAAAATCATTGGGAAATTTTGTGAATGAAAACAATTTGTTTAAAAAATTCGTTTATTCTAAATGTTTTGAAAATTTTAATAAATTCAAATTTCGAAATTAAAAGTAATAGCTACAAAAACTAATAAAGTGAATCGTTGATACAAAAAAAAAAAAAAAAATTTTGGAAATTATAACAATATTATTGGCTATAGTCTGCGTTTTCCATTCCATTAGGGACTCTTAAATATTATTTTCCGTGATTCTTTTCTATTATTTAACGATTCCAAAACGAACAACATAGAAGGGGAGACGCCCGCTTGTATGTACTGCATCTAAAATACTACAAGGTTACCTAATAGTAATCTCAATTGTGGAAAAGATTTTATTTCTGCAAAAGGGTTCATATGTGATTGTGCTGACACAGCAATAAAGCATCGAGCGTCATATTCTTTCAGAATTATATCTCTGTTACATTCCTTAAGTACAGTCTCTCTTGTTGCACAACGGCAATAACCTGATTTCCTACAGTTACAACTATTTCAAATGGAAAAAATGATTTATTTGTGAACAAAATTTATTTGGGCTTTCAAATTTTTTTCCATCCAAGACAACTAAATAATATTTGCAAATGCCTCGATAGTTGAAGCAGATTTGGACTCGTTTTGGTCCTGCTTTTCGCCCATTAATTCATCAATGCCCACTCGAGACTTGGAATAGCTCCCAAACAAAGAAGTCTGCTGCAGTCAAATAAGGCGATAGAGCTATTACTTTCATGCCTTCCTGTATAAACATTTATTGAAAACTTAAATTATGTAAAAAGAAGCACAGAAGACTGAATCGTTCTTATTCTGTGCGGCGCATACCTAAATAAAAATTTCTAAAATTTCTTAATCGTTAGTTAACCATATAAATATCGTTAAGTCGGACACTGCAAGTAAATCAAAGCTTCAGAATTATCTTATAAATCATGATTGAAAGGTATCCGAAAAATTTAAGGTGAAAGCGAATATATTGCTTTATTACAGACTTAACAAAAGTAGATAATCAGTTTGCCGTAGAGCCGTGAAATTATTCCCAATTACTTACCAAAAGAAATTAGAGAGAGAGGCAGACGTTAACCAAATAAAAGGTAGGCAGCCGCATTAAAAATTTAAAACAGAAATTTTTATTTTTTTATTGTTTTTTTTATTATATTACAAAAAGCCTTAACAATTTTACTATCGATTTTAAATCAAATTTTTTCCCTAATTTTGAAATTTGATACCACTACTATACTACTATGCATATGAACTAATTTTGACTTTTTTTCGTCTTGCTTTCAAAGTCATTTCACTTCTAGTTTTTTGATGCTTTTGTGTTATTATTCAATTAACCATCATGGTTTTAAACCACTTTCAATCACTGTCTAACTGCTATTGACATGACAAATTAGCAATACCTTCATAGATTTTGGGGTAATTTTACTAAAGACTCTACTCTAAACAAATCAATAATGAAATGTTGGTAAAGTAAATCCCGTAAATATTTACTTAATCACTTAACACTATTCATAAGAGTTTGAGTTAAACTAGGTAAATTTTGAAAATTAATAAAAGTATTGGAAATTTAGTTAAAAAAAAACAATGGATTTGTATCGTTAACTCTTTGCTTTTTAATTTTATAACGCTAGTTTCAAGACGTTCAACTAAATGTGAGAACAGTTATTACAGATATTTATAAAAATTATTTTAACAGGGTCGTAGACGTCATGGATTTTATTATTTTGGCGTTACTTTAAATTCTCTTGGACTTTCAATTTGTTTACTTCATGATTTAATTACAATTCC
This sequence comes from Philornis downsi, assembly GCA_019455685.1. Lineage (NCBI taxonomy): Eukaryota > Metazoa > Arthropoda > Insecta > Diptera > Muscidae > Philornis > Philornis downsi. The sequence goes on along the minus strand of JAHXMU010037167.1, from coordinate 2,268 downwards.
AAGGCAATAGATTACAATTTTTTTTTAAGAAATTTGTGTTCTTAATCAGTTTTAAGTCCTTCTGTTAGTAGGTTTTTCGTTTGGGGTTCGTAATTAACAATTGTTGGGGCTCTTCGAGCCATGCAGCAGGCTACCAATTCAATTATTTTTTTCACAACTTCAAACTGAATAAAAATGGTTGTTTAATTAAAATCTCCTGGTAAAATGTTGCAAGTTTTTCGTAAACATTCTATGTTCTTAACCAGGTTTTTCGATTTGGAGTTGTTGTGGTCCTTCGAGCTAGGTTAATACTATTTCACTCTTTGATTCACCCGACGTAGGTGTATCTTAATGAGTTCGAACAATTAGTTAACAATGAGAATCAAATAGTAGTCGCTAACATCATCAAAAGTATATCTAGACTCAATTAAATTATTTCTTCGAACATTGAAAATATTTTTCATGCTTGAATTTACGAGGGCCATTAGACACGTTGAGGCGACTTTATTCGTGTCTTCTCAATGCTTCAATCAGTTCAATGTATTGGAATTTTGTGTACCAAATGCGGGCATTTCTTAAATTTTCTCTTTCTTAGTTGTAGTTTTTTCAACATAAAGTTGTCTGTTTTCTTTTTGCTGTTGTGTTGTTTTTAATAATTTTATTTATTTGTTTATTATTTACTTCTCCCTGCCATACACAGTGATACAATTCAATATTAAACATTAAATAATACCGGTCAAGTTATTTTGGGGGCGCAGGCTGGCCTGTTTGGTCTGGTCTACTGCTGTGCTGTTGCCACATTGGAAAAACATTTTCATGGACAGCCGGCAAATTTTCCGAATGCGAATCATTATGAAGACGGTGTTGACGACGTATTTGTGCATGTGTTTTGGTGTTGATACTACTATTGCTTGATCATTATTATTTGTATAGCAGCAATATTGTAGGCAAAATATTTTTTCCTCGAACTCTGAGGTTTACCACACACCAAATAGTCATACAGCACACACGCCTATCGATTCCCGTCCAGAATTTTCTCACGGCAGTAAGCAATTTACAGGCACAACGAAGAAACGTAAATAATTCAAATAAAATTATTTGTCATAATGGAAAGAAGTGAAATTTTAAAAGAATTCTAGTAAATATGCAAATATTTGCTTCAACATTTTTTTTGCTGGTAGAACTCGAAAAAGTATTCCATGGCCAGTCTTGATAATGCGGCAATTGCGTGCCTGCTGCAAGTACAAGACAATATGCAACACAAAAGAGGACACTTAACTCCGGCAATGACGACATTGTTAAATTCAAAATAATTGCAACTTTGTTCCAACCACACAACTCACCGGCCACACGACTTGAGATCGGTCACAAAACGCAATTGCATTTGAGTGCTCTCTTCTATCATGAAAATTACTTAATTCATGGTGTCTCCAGTTGCCACAAAACGCCAAGAGAGAACCTTAAGACAAAAAGTGAAAATGTGTTTATGTCCTCATATTAACAGCTTAACATATAATTTAAAAGATATCACAAATAACGGTTTAACAACAGACTTCCGTGTTAAGAAACATCATGGCCCGGTGATTTGACTCTTTGTGCCAAAAAAAAAAAAAACAAGAAAAGAAAAGAAAGTCCATTACAAAACGGCGGCATTTGAGGAGCCAGCAAAAATTTCTTTGTTATATATTTAACGTGAAAGGAAAAACACATTTCTTTGTTGTATTTAATTTAATCATTTCAATTTTCAGTTTTCTTAAATTACTTTTAATTTAACTCTCACACACCAGAGTCGTCCATAGAAGAAATATATTAAGTACCTACAGTTATTGGGGGGTCTTACTAAATCGCGTACTGTGTTGCTCTGTTCAAGTATGCACGCAGAAAGGAACAAAAAAAATTGTACAACTTTTAACTTGAAACATTTAGATAAGTAACTGACTGACTGACGGACGACGGCGTTAGTGATGGTGATGGTGGTGTTCGCTCGTCTTCTGATGGTGCACGTCGTTGCTCATTAAATTAAATGAACCATCAGCACGCAATTTATTTTCTTAATACAAAATTGTTGTAGTATTTTGCTGTTTGTTTCTTTTTCGTTGTTGTCTCGACCAAGCAAAACAAAAAAAAAAAAAAAAACAGAATAAACTTAAGAAAAACGTTTTTTAAAAATTAAAACAAAAATTTACGCAAACACTTCGGTTTAAGGTTCACTCACGCATACTCGAGCTTTAGACATTACAATTTTTTTTTTTTTTTTGTTTTATCTGCTTCGATGATGTACCCTTCTTG